>CM053265.1:75648314-75748801 GCA_028583415.1 Protea cynaroides | reverse complement strand
AACCTCCCCTATATGTATCATCCGACTAAAATGGTCGTGATCTTCCTCATTTGATATCAGAATTGAGCAATTCTGGTCTCGTTTCGAAGATAATTCTATGACCTATGCATCTATGCAGATAATAGCCCATGACCCTGCTATGGGGATTAGTGGAGAATCACAAATCTTTGAGTTAAAGGTCAGAAATCTGCCATATTGGTTCATTTATGCCGAGGGTGGCAAAAATGGGGTGCTTATAGATGGCGCACAAAATGAAAGTCCACTTCGATGTGTTTGGTCCTTGCATGGAACAAAGGATTTGTTGTAAGATATGTGGCGCCGAGATTATCGCACCAGAGGATGGGGGAATTCCGAAGTCCAATACCAAGTTCTTGTAACAAAGAATTAATCCATTGCAGCTCGGCAGTGGTATTGGCCAATGCCCGATATTCAGATTTCGTAGAGGAACGAGCAATGGTGGACTGCTTTCTTGCAAACCAGGAAATGAGATTGTTCCCTAGATATATGGCATATCCCCCTGTTGATCTTCTATCATACACACAGCCGGCCCAGTCAGCATCACTAAATGCTTGTAACTGATTACATGAATCCCTAGACAACAATAACCCATGAGAGTATGTCTCTTCGAGATATCTCAAAATTCGCTTTATAGCTTGCCAATGATCATCAGTGGGTGCCTTTAAGAATTGGCAAACCTTATTGACCGAAAAAGAGATGTCAGGGCGAGTCAAGGTTGCATATTGTAATGCGCCCACAGTGCTTCGATACATGGTGGCATCTGCCAATGGTTTTCTAGAACTTAGTGACAAACGGGAGGTGGTAGCATTGGGGTGTGAACAGGTTTAGCACCATCCATATCTGTTTCGGCTAACAGGCCCAATATGTATTTATGTTGGGATAAAATGATGCCAGTATCTGTTGGTAGAACTTCAATCCCTAAGAAGTAGATAACAAATTTTTGGTAATTTCAGGAACATGTAAGATGGAAGAGAAAAAAAATTTTGAGTGTGGGTGAAAGGAGATATGAGAAGAGCCAATGTGGTGGATGGGTAACCCAACACCATTACCAACACTTAGGGTTTCATTACCTGTATAATTGTTGGAGACTTGCAAAGAACCGAGATCCGGAGTGATGTGATGAGTGGTTGCTGTATCAGGGTACCAAGACAAATTTGATGGCGTTGGCAGAATGCCGGCCGTATGTGCAGTAAAAGGATGTTCATTTTCCAAATTACCAGTATACCGAAAATAGCACTTACGAGCTGTATGATTTGTTTTATTACAAATCTGGCAGCGGTCTCGTTTGTTTCTATTATGAGCATTCTTCTTTGCATTCGACTGATAGTGTGCCGAAGGGACAAATGAATTTGGTGGTTGTTGGTTTGGAGACCGATGATGAATTGAAGGAGCTTTGGGTGACACAATACTCACATTTGCAGAGAGAATCGATTGTGCGGTTTGCAGTCGAAGCTCATGACTTACAAGTAAACGGTGAAGAGTATGAAATGAGAGTGCTTCAGTTTTTGTGGCTAAGGCGGCAACAATGTCGCTATAATCACCACCCAAATTGCGAAATACTATCTCATTGAGTTCTTCATCAGATAAAGGTTTATTGGTTGCGGCCAATTGATCAGATATGTATTTCACCTCTCTTAGATATTCAGAAATTGTTTTGTTACCTTTGGAGGTACTCTGAAGTTGCATGTGTAGTTGAAGTACACTTGTACGAGAGAGAGTGCCGAAGGAAGATTCTAGAGCATCCCATACTGCAGCAGCCGTGGACAACCCAACGACGTAAGGGAGCACTTCAGTAGATAAGGAAGAAATGAGCCAACTGAGAACTAGTTGGTCTTTACGATGCCATTCCTCAAACTCTGGATTCGGTGTAGGAGATGAGGGTGTGGTGTCGGTGGAGGCTAATATGGCAGGAGGACATTTGAGGGAGCCATTGATGTATCCAAGAAGGTTATAAGTACGGAGTAGGGGCATGAGTTGGGTTTTCCATAAGAGATAGTTCTCAGATGTGAGTTTCAACGTAAGGTGATGATGCATGTTGGGAATGGAGGATGACATTGCAGAAGAAGATAGAGATTCGAAAGACATTTGGAGAGCACTAGACCAGGATAAGAACAAGGTCTACTGATACCATGTAAAGAATTTGAAAAAGGAGTTTATTTTGATTCAAACTCTATGATTCATTTCATGGGTTTGCTTACTTTAAATAGGTAAAAGAGAATTACAAAAGAGAATTGCATGGAGGATTTCGTGGAGGATTACATGGGATATCGGGATAGTTATAACTGACTCTATTCTAATATATTTGAAATTCAAAATTTAAAATATATATGAAATTCAAACCTTATCCCACTAAATGCACATAACGGATTACATGGAATCCTCTTGTAACCAATCTCCATGAAATCTGATATCTTAATTAAATGCACATGACGGATTGCATGGAATCATCTTGTAACCAATTATTTGAAATTGGTTATCTCCATGGAATCCGCATAGAGATCTTCAAGTAATCAATTATTTGAAATTCAAACCTTATAATCACTAAACCAATCTCCATGGAATGTTCAAGTAATTAATTGCATGGAATCCACATAGATTACTTGACAATGCGGAAGAAGAAGAATGGAGTTTGCAGATCCAAATCGTCTCCTGCTTGGGTATCAGCATTAGACTCGGCTGCTTAACTTAGATGCGCGCGACACATGGCGTTAGTTGAATCCGACGATGAAGAAAAGCACCGATGTAGACACCCAAATCTGGTGAGATACATGGTATGATTTTAGATTGGTAAGGTGTTTCCCTGCCGTCAATCGATTCTTCGTACTGAAGGTGAACTCTGGAAATACCTCTACGAGTGTGAATTCCTTCCTTTACCAAAGGGAGCTAAGGGGGAGAGTTGCGACCTCGACGAGGACAAATGACGCCTGACTCGGTCCTTAAATCGCTAGTTTCTTTACGAATGGTCGAGTGCAAGTGGTGGCGTAGTGGGTTGCAAAACCATTGTATGCGCTGCAACTACAGAGTTTACCGTGAAGAAGAAACGGAGCAGTAACTTAGGTTCCTGGACACCGTGTTGACTGACATGCTCACACATTTCATAAATCTCAATGAGTTCGAATCGGCGAAAGAGCATTCCTCAGCTCTCTCCTCTGTACTAAAGTGGTACGATGGTAGTAATTGCAAATTAGTGGATTCTTGAAAATAGGGTTGAGGGAGGGGTTTGGGATCCAAATAGTCTCTTCCCACGGTGAAGAAAAGCGCAAATGCACACCCAAATCTGGTGCGCGATACACAGTGTTGAGTATGTTGGACTTTATGTTGTCATTGTTGGTAACTTGACTGATGTGACAATGTTTGTGAGCATACAGTCAAAGAAATCAGGAGAGAGAGTGTCAATGTAGGAGAGAGAGTGTCAATGCAGTGGCAAAGCTGGAGTAACCTGGAGTAATCTCGCATGTGTGTTCTATAGTGTTCTACATGTATTTCAGATGACTTGCAGTGAGTTAAATGGCATTCTACATCAAGTTTGATGAGAGAGAGTGACTGTGGACTATGGACCCCACTGGTGATGTGGCACAGCTTCTCTGATGCTGTGGTCGAATTTTTGATGATGCGACAGTGTTCCTGAAGCTTTTCTGATCATGTTCATGTTTCTCATGTTTCTGGTGTTGTGGTATTGAAGAGAGAAATTCAAGAGAGAGAAAGAAGAGAGAGAATCATAAGAGAGAGAAATAGGAGAGAGAAAAAATGTGAGTGGGACCCACAGGTGTGGTGGCAAGGTGGCATCCCAACACGGCAGTCCACGGCACTTGGCATGCATGCGCGCAAAGTTTCGGGTTCAAATTCCAAGCTTTGACAGAGTTTTAACTTTGGGCCTATTTTTGGTGGGTCCCGCAGCAGGTTCATGGAAATCTGACAGTGGAAAGATGTAGAGCGTCGAGTTATCTTTCCAACGCAACTTGAATCACTCATTTCCGACGTCGGATGAGAGAGATATCGTAGTTTCTGTCGGATCGCTCGAAAAAGTCATTTCACAAGTTGTTTAGGGGCAATTTCGGCATTTCATAAGTTGTTTAGGGGCATTTTCGGCATAATAAATAGCGAAGATCCGATATCGGTGGCCAAGAGAGAGCCACGCTTCTCAGATTCTAATCTGATGGACCAGATTGAGGTGGGCTATGGTGTATCGTCGTAGTTGCGTCGAGATTCCATCGCGCAGCTTATGGTTGGACGGAGGTAAGTTAATATGGTGTATCGCGTTTCACAGACAAGCCGCTTTGATTCTGTGTTGCGCACATATGGTACGGCGGTGTGCGGATCTCAATCTAACGGCATCTATAAGCGCCGATTTTTGGAGGCGTGATTTATTCAAATCTGACGAACCAAGACAAATCCCGCCTTTTTGAGTGAGATCCGATGGTCGAATTTAGAGATTCTTCGATCGACCAATCAGATCGCGACAGCGCATCGGCGGCGCGGCTTCGGTGCTGCGCGGGTGCGCGGTTATAAAAGGAAAGATTCTCTTTCCTTATTTGTGACTGGCCGAACTTCAAACTGCCATAACTTCTTCATCCGAGTTCCAAATCAGTCCGTTCAAGTTGCAGTTTCCATATTTTTGGATGCTCTATCTATTGGGTGCCGTTGGGAGTTGAATTAGGGTGGAGAAAAATAAAAAATAGGATTTTGAAGCTTAACAAAGGGTTTTTCTAGGGTTTTGTGCATGTGGGAGTGATTAATCACGAACTACCTCGTCTTTGTGCATCAATGGAGTGCTAAATCCCTATGAGATGTCAGTAGAGCTTTTATTTTTATATTCATGGTGATTATGAGTTATGTGGAAGAGATTAGAAGCCTGTGAGCGAGGTGTGCTCTGTGAATCGATCTCTATCATCATTGAAGACTGTTAGAGAGTACCTAAGGGCAGTGTGAAGCTTCAGAGATATTGATGGCCATTCGAAAGCAGTTGTGAGGTTTTTCAATTCCCTATCTATTTGTTGCTTTCAATATATTATATGCTAGCGTAAGTGAAAATTATTGAATACCTAGCTAGTGGGGGGAAAAATTGTAAGGCAAATTATAAGCCTAAAAAAAAATTGTTATTTGCTTCCCGTGGGTGCGGGTTAAGCGTGGTGTGCAGCGTGTGCTGAACACTAGAACTTGATACCTGAATTCCTGACACATGTGTGCCCTCCTAGTTTTATGCTGGATAAATTGGGTGTATGTACTCCCTGCTGTATAGACAGCAAAAAAAAGTGTATTTAGTATATACGGAGTCCGTTGGGCATTACTCCATGGACTAGCCATCACACACTGTGTTGGTGAACCACGTATATCCTGTGTTGTGGACTGTCTTTATTTTCCTATATATTTTGGAGTGCGCGGAATGGCTTGCAGGATGGGTGTGCAAATCTGGTAGACCTGGTCACTGAGTGGTAGCGAGGTAGATTTGCATACGCTTATGTGTGTGTAAAAGAATATATCTCTATCAGCTCTGGGCAGCAGTAAATAATCAGGAAAAAGTTTCAGACACTGATTCACCCCCCCTCTCAGTGTCATATCAAGTTCATCAGAGTATTGATGTTGGTGTCGCATCTATGGGTGAATAGCTCAGGAAGAACAGGGTGGTGGGGATCAGTATTGGTTACCGCATCTGGTTGTGCAGAACATGGTGAAGCGGTATAGGAGAGAAACCCAAAGAGAGAGAGGAGACCATTGTGGATTCCCTATGATTCCAAAACCCCACGCATTTCCCCCCATAGTTATTAGGCTCAATGAGATCCATGCAATCTCACCCCTTTGTAGGAGCAAGAGCCAACAGAGTCGTCGCCATCACCGGAGCCAACAAAATCGTTTCACCGCGTCCTTCCAACTATACCCCACCCTCTTGTCCTTTGTATTGTTACCATATTTTATCTTTCCCCTCTTCTTTTTCAACTCTGCTACAACACGGTGGTTGGGGTTTCATCTGCAAAACGAAGAAAAAATCTCCATTTTTTCCTATGGGAGGTTTCAAGAGAAGACAAAACATTCTGATTTTTCGATTAGAAAGTTCTAGAGATTGCCGACATCTTCATCTTCACAACATTCGTTTTTGCCGGGAAGGAGGTCTATTCGGAAGCTGAAGAATCGATTGACTGCATGAAACACCTTACAAATCCGAAATCATATCGTGTATCGTGCACCAGATTTGAGTGTGTGCACATCGCTTTTCTTCACTGTCGGATTCAACTAACTCCTTGTGTCACATATCTAAGTTAAGCAGCCGAGTCTCCTGCTGATACCTAGTAGGAGACGATTTGGATCTGGGGTTCGCGGGTTATTTGTTGATAAACAAATTTCAAAAATGACATTTAATTAGGTATAGTTTGTCCCATCTAAACTTTGTTATACCCAATATATATCCACGGTTAGATTTGGCAGTGTCCAGTTGTCGCCTATGATGTCATCCTGCTTTAAGGCAAGCTAGAGACAATCCAAATCCTTGTCTAACCACATTGAGAATTATCATTTTCAGTCTAGTATAGTTAATTGATGTTTTATGTTTGTCCAAGACTCCAAGGATCCATATATATATATAGAGAGAGAGAGAGAGAATGCTTTATGGTGGCCTATAATATACATTTGTCATGACCTGTAGCTCCAGTCCCACCCTAATGAGTAATAAAATAATGAGTTTAAAAACAATTATGAGGAAGTGATAGTTAATAATCTCACATCGATAATGTTGACGGCAGTAAAAATATTAAACGATACAGGATTAATAGACTCATTGCTCATTGAAGATGCAAGTTAAAATACAAATATGGTATGACATGCATATTGAATCTGTTTTAAATGGCAAAGCTTGGAGTATGGAATAATTTAAAGTATTTATAAAATCAATATGATAATACACGTTCTAAACAATTGAATATGATACAACTATATAGTATACGTTTAAAATAAGTTTTAACTGACGAAGTGTTAGAATGGCAGAAGACGCACCAGAGTTGGTGAGTGAGCTTTGGTGGTTTTTTTTTGGGGTTTGGGGGGGGGAGAAGAGGGTGAGGTTATTTTAGAAACTATTAGAAGGAAGTACACCTATTTCTCTTTGTTCTTCCTTTTTTTCTTATCATTATTACCATTATGATTTTTATTAGTTCTTAGGATTAGGTAGTAGAGCAGTATGATTTGATGCTCCCTTTGCTTTTTATTGACACATGGAGCACTCATCCGTGCCCTGCATTACAGCCGAATCAAGATAGTGGGCATCAGGAAACCATTAAAAGGAGGATAAAAATATTTTCCCTTCGGCTCAGATCTTCTCATGTTCTTGGAGGGACTTCAATCGGATTGCAGATTAAATGAACTTCAACAATTAAATCATTATTGAAGAAATTGAACAACTAAAAAAGATTTCCCTAGAAGAATGGGATCAGAATCTCCTCACGTCAGAATATTCAATGGTTTTCATTTACTATCTATCGTATTATTAGATTGGAGACACAAATAAGAAGAAAACACAATGAATTAATGTGGTTCAGCATCCTATCATAGAATGCCTACGTCCACTAGAGAAAAGAGTGACTTTCTTCTATTCCCAAGAACAATCTATAAATCCCTACTTATAGCTTATCTCATTTGTCAGTCTTGTAGTGTTCCAGCTCTTCACTGTCAGAGAAGAATCTTCTATAACACTTGTAGCTTTACATAGGTTTTCTCATACAGAGACAATTTATAGGGAAACCTAGAAACTCTAATCCCACTGTAATTATAAATTTATTCTCGTACATATAATTGACTCATATCCTAATATAAATATTACCTTTATAATTACGTGGATCCCACAGAATACAAGACATTAATCCAACACGTATACTAATGCATTAATAATTACAGTGTAGTTGACAGCCGTAGAATATACCACGTATCCTTAGGATTAATTTCCAAAAGAGTAAAAGTTTCTTCCAATTATCATATATGTCCATCCGTTTCTTGTTTCAGTCTCTCTCAATCCTAATAAATTCTGTCTTCTTTTTCTGTTGGATGGTCATCATCACTAGTAAATGTCATTGCTTTTGATACTTGAGGCATGATAGATTCATATAACAGACACACCACAAAACCACAGCCACAACTTTCCTGTCAAAGCTTATCCAAGGCCTCTTAAATAATGCTTAAGTGTATTAACTCTGAATTTTTGTAATGAAAAAGTGTATTAGGATGCTTGTGTATGTAGTCTAATTGGTTCCGCATTGATGTAAAGAATCACAGCCGACCAGAGTACCAGACAGCCGGCCAAAATGTCATTGAATTTTTTCTGATCTTTGTAAAAATGTAAAAAAAAAAAAATAATAAAATAAAATAAAAACTGAAATGTATATCTTCTTCTTTAAAAAATGAAAAAAAAATCATATTTAATTGCTCTGTGGCAGACAGGACAAACAAGGGTGGGCCTAAATCTCTACATTAATGTCATCTTGCTTACCCTTTAGTAGACATTAATGTAAAGATAGGTTATTTTTTATTGACACCAAGATGACAAGACAAACAATGGTGGAGATTGGTGTCAATAAGAAAAACCCAATTTGTAGAGCTCTCTGATTGATTAACTTTTGTTGGCCAAACATGGAATGGGCCCTAGTGTAGAGCAGTCATTGCTCTTTGCTTTTTGTTCAATTTATTGATTTGTGTGGTTGGTTTGGATAAGTGTTATCAGCGTTTTGCAAGGATCCTCTCAAATCCCACCTTTCCCAAGTCATCAAAGAAGAAAGATGTGAGTTCTCAATTGTCCAAATGCGTCAGACATTAGACATGAACCAAATAAGGGAGAAGAGGATGGTCTAGTGTAGAAATCCTCTCCTGTTGTGGCAGTTTCGGTTGTTAAGGGTTGGATTTTATTCGGTGCCCATATCGATGTATTGGTATATATGCCGAATAAATTCCAACCCTATTCCAACCCTTAGATTCTAGTTGGAATCCTCCTGCCACAGGAAACGATTTGAATCCAATGGTCTAACCACTTTTGATTATTTATATTCTTTTGTTAATGTTCTTTATTTAGTTGAATAATTACTGTTGAAAGAAGAATAGACAATTATAATTATAGTCTAAAAAAACAAATTTGAAATTCAAAATACATGCACCAAATGAGGAACTTCTTGTTGGGAATAGGAGATCTTCTATTTTGTCGCATGAGTTTGTAGGCTATAAATTGATAGCGAATGAATTATCTGTAAAACAGAAAGGGTGAGGACGAGCTTGTTATAATCCTATTCTCCATTGATGGTGAAACAATTATCATCTCACCGTGGAAGTAGGAAGAAGTTCTTACGGAACTACGTTAATCTTCGTGCTGTGTGATTGTTTATTTCTATTTCTTTTTGCTTTATAGCATTGTGATTAGGGTTCAAATTTCTACACTAGCCCTCAACCTAGCTTATAAGGGATTTAACTCAGACCCTACCATGCCTTGATGCCACAGTTCAAGTTATTTTCTCAGTACTTTGGGTTTCTCATTTTCGATTTTTAAGCTTCTTATTAACCGCAGGAATCCTTCTCAGCAAGCAAGAAGAAGATGTGCATGTTAACCCGCCATACCATTGCTTCTTTGGTCTACGATCAGATAGTATGCTATGGAGTTGCTTGGTTGGTGAACCCAAGAATAAATGGTAGTTTTGTTCCGGTCTTTCAAGCCCCTCTGAAGATAAGGGCTATTGGCTAGAGCTAGGGGCGAACCATGAGTCCTAAAAGGAATAGAGGGGAGTTGAGCCCCTCTCCCTAACACCTGATCTTCACCCAGATCAAGGATATACAGGCTCTAGAGTTCATCACAATTGTGTTAGATTCACTGGTCTACTGTTCAATGCCTCCTTATAAGAACCAGTAGCAAACACAACAAAAATCAAAGTACAGTAGCCATGGAGGATAACTGTGCCTCAGATTCTAAGATTTTTTTTCCTGTGTCTGACCTCCAAAATTTAGGCCGAGTTTCTCATGGGCTAGCCTGAGTTGTACTGCAATTTAGCATTAATGTAGTGCCCAATATAAGGTTATGCAGGATAACTAGAGTCTAGAGATGGACATGTTTTGATTGAGATTAGGATAGGTAAGATGGCAATTATGGAAAGGCATTTGATTGGAAGAAGCGATAATTAAAATGGGAAACCAATGATGTAATGCCCCAAGCCCGAGGGTAGGGTGCTACACGATACCATGATCGGAAGATTCGACGAATACTACTGGGAATTTGACTTGAATTCTTTTTTTTTTCCTTTCAAACAATTGTTCTTACCTTCCTACTATTCTTCCTAGAGAGTTAGTACATTTACAAAAAAAAAATGATGTCTCACTCTCTAAAATATATACATTGCACTTAACTACTCAAGGAAAACATTTACTGATCTTAGAAGTCATTATATTTCTTAAAATGTTACTCTTTCCTCATTATCTCTGGGAGTCTTGGGACTCATGCTTGCCCTCCTCTGGCGGTGATTGCGCTAGCTCAATGGAAGTCTTTGTTATAATCTCTTTCGTCTCTGTTTCATCAAAGATGAAGGTGTGAGCTCACACCTCAGTGAAGGACTCACACTCATTTAAGCTTAAACATGTTCATCAAACAACATATACATTGGAAACAATGATATAAAAAAAATCAGGGAAAACAAGAGCATGTGAAGATACAAGTTAGCAACTTCCAAAAACATAAATTAAACTTTTAAGATATCCCACACAAGCGGCATGCGATGACATGGATTAGAATTTCATTACATATCATACAATGGCAACATATAATGGCATAAGTTGAGGCAGCATGTGATGGCATACAAAAGTACCACACATATTCATAATGATGTATAAACTATCCTCATACTTATACCTGCTAATGTTTCGTTCTTAAGTATAAATTATCCTCACACCTAATACTTGCCAATGTTTCTTTCTTTTCTTCTTTCTTTTTTCCTCTCTTCTAATTTCTTATTTCTTGTATCCATTTGACTCAACGGATTAACTATTTCTTGTCTATCATATTGGCTCAATGGATTAACCGTTTCTTGTCCTTTACTTTGACTCAACGGATTTGTCGTTTCTTGTCCTTCAATGAACTCAACGGATTTACAGTTTCTAGTCACTCTACGGGCTCAACGGATTTACCATTACTTGTCTTCTTTGGCTCAACGGATCATCCGTGTCTTGCCTCAATTACTTCATATTACACCCCTTATTTCTTCAGTAGGGTTACATGGTTCCATGACCTATCGTTGGTTCTGGAAAGATCCAGAAAGATTCTCTCACTCAAAATACCTCAGAGAACTGGGGTATTACAAATGAGTTTGCTTTTAATCTTTTTGAAGAAATAATGGAGCTGGTAACCTTGTGGATTCATTCCTCACCTTTGCTTTTAAACTTCCATGCTATGAAATGAAAAGGTCACAAAGTTGAGAGAGAACTGAAAGCAATGGTTTATCTGTAAGGTTGCTTTTTTCAAAAGTCAAATCTGTGTTTTTAAGTTTACATGTTCTATATAAATGCATATGGTCATCACTTGAAAGACCTGAGAAGCTGTCAAACAAAATCAGAATTAAATGTCATGGTGCAACAGAATTCATACAGAATAAAGCCTCGGAAGGAAGGACAACAGTTGAAAAAGAGCTTGGAATCCTTCAAACATTCAGCAACAGTACTGGCACCTAACAAACCTGGAAACCCCCTACAATTTGATTGATCTAAGTCACACTAATAATATAAACCTCAATTAGCGGAAGGCTGTTGGATCATCATTAACAAAGGATCATGGTGATCAATATGTGCAGCAGCGAGATGTAATGGTGATTGGTTCCTATTTGTGATCTAATAGTGTAATTTAATCTTTGGTAGATTTTACGATTGCCTAGACGTTTATAGGGCTGCTTTTCTTATGGTGACAAACGATTGCTCATGTACGCGTTTTGTGGTATCTGAATACTTCAGGAATGGTATTAGACTATTGCAGGTTAGGAATCCTATTCCACCATTATTGTATTTAAATTTTAAAGACATGGCACTAATGGTCAAAGATTTTATTTAAATTTTAAAGCCATGGCACCAATGGTCAAAGATTGATGGACTTGGGAGGGACTGTAATGTCTCAAACTAATGTTAGCTGCTGCACCAATCACAAGAGAAGAGAGTGCATGAGGAAGGTATTTTGATACATTCTTCTGGACAATTCAGCATAGAACTGTGAGAATTCTGAGAATGTGAATTTTTTAGAGAGGATTTCCTTGTTTAATAACCTGAAAATGCAGATGGATTTTAGAATGAGTGCTAACCAACCTTATTGATAAGAAATTCTTCTTTCTTTGATCATCAAGTTTTCTTTATTGACCTGCTGAGATTTGATCAATGTTAAGCCAATCTTATACCTCATTTGGACCATGCCGATGCTCTATTAGTATGCAAAGGTAGGATCTTTACCTTCCTTAAGTATAAGGTTTCAATATGCAAATGTCTTAATTATCATCTTTTGAGCTATACTAGATTCTTACAATTGCATTACATGTAATGTAGTCTTGAAAAAACCAAAGTGGAATCTCATCCTAAGATTTTGATACATAGACTTGAAACTAAAATCATAATGCCAGAGCTCTTGTAGCAGGAACTTTGATTCTCGTTACTCAATGAAGTGAAGATCATCTTATGTGTTATGAGGTTTAATGAAACTGCAAGTGAAATTCATGAATGTTTTCAACAATTGATGAGCCTTTTGGATGAAACAATGAATTTGGCTTAACAGACAAGATGATACAGAGAATGAGAGTATAAAAGAAATCTAAAATGCTTAACAAAGTATACTTTCATTTCTTCTTTCTTGTTTTACATAGTATGATACTCATTAGCAATGCTAACCAGACCAAATTCAAAAAATGGGGGAGGAAAATAATAAATCTAATTTCAAGTGTCATACCTCTCTTCAGAGGGGAATAAACTTGGAACCTCACCCACAAACCTAATATCTTTACAGTTCTCCAATCATCTTAGGATCTACACCAGGATCCACTTCAGAGATTGGGATCTCCTGCATTCTTTCTGTACCTTCAGGTCTCGCATTGAACCCAGATCGATCAGCTTGTGTCATTAACAATCATCCTCATGTTTAAGAGCTTCTAAACATCAGAACACTTCATGGGTGCAAAGCCCAGCCTAGACTTCTTTGTATCATACAATATATGAAAGTTCTGCTGCTGGTAGTTCCCCAATATTGAAAGAGAAGAATTACCCAAAACCGCCAAACAAATAATCTCCTCAGGTTCGAGTCGGATGAAGTAATTCTCGGTCGGAAAATTCCATACAGCACCATCTCCAAACATAATTGTGAATTCAGGCAGCTCTATTTTCTCCACTCCAGACACATTGTAACAAGGATTCAACACAGGTATCTCATTCACTATAGGGTATCCCTTCACTTTCTCTATGAATGCCTCTTTAATTATCTGATATGCAGGGTCGGCAAAGTAACTAAGCGTTGTACCAGAATCGATGATGGTTCCTCCTGCGCCCTCCGATGATAACTGCCATGTCTCCTCTGGGATTTTCAAGACCTCCCCACCAACCATGATTGATTTTATCTGAATATAGTAGAATGTATCAATTGGGTTTTCTTTTCCAGCCACCAAGGAAGTGAAATTCAAATTGGGATGGCTCATGAGACTTTTGTCTTCCCCAAATATCAATTTACTGCTAACACTCATGTCACTGTTCCTATCCACAAGACAGTAGGAGAAACTGTGTCCATAGAGTGACCTGAGCTGAGAAGAGAATGAGAGAGGGCCCCTGCCAAGTCCTAGTAATCCAGCTGCTCCATGAAAGAGGCCTCTGTTCCAGTGCCCACATCCAAACATGACATTCTCAACCTTCTGAAATTCAGACTTTCCGGCCGGCGAAGTGAGATTGATGGTGAAGGTCTCAACCGCGAAATCCCCGGTAGTATTTGAGAGATCGCCGTACCAGTAGAAGTAAGGACAGCTCTGGTTCTCAGCTTTGCAGGGCTCTGGGTGATCAGAGGAGGATACCAGTTGACATCTAGGATCATGGCAGCTTATACTATGAAACGAATTAGACTCTTGTGGGTTATAAAAGGGACCGTTCTGCTCAAAGCAGTCATGGCAGGGAAGACATTGAATCCAATTGAGATCACTACCAGTATCAAGTATCAAAGAGAAATGCTTTGGAGGGGTACCTACAAATACATCCATGACGTACTCGCCTGATCCGAGGGTAACCCCAGATTCCAGAGAAGCCACAAGGCTGCCGGTGGAATCATCTGTAATAGATTCCGGTGCCGCTGCTGGTGCAGAAACCTGTTTAAGCACTGCTAATGGCTGCTTCTGGGCCGTCAATCTTGCGAGCGTGTTTTGGTTCTTCTTCTCTCTGATCCTCCTGTGAAGTGTATGGATTCTGGTGAAGTCTCTGGAGGTGAAATCAGTGACTGATTCTTTCTTCCCTGTCTGGGTTCTTTCAGTTGCTGATCTGTGTTTGAGGTGAAGCTTCAGAGACCCTTTATGGAATCCATTGATTTCATCTTCTTCAGACATAGGTGCTTCTGAGGGTTTAGTTGAAGCTCTCTCCATCCGTGATTGACACTCTGTATTGGCCGATGAAGCAACTGAATTGAAGCCTGAGGGATCAGGAAGCTCTATTCCAACAAGTCCGGAATCATTGAACTTGAACTCATTTTGGCCGTGAGATGTAGCAGCAGCAATAAAAGCGCAGAAACAGAGGGAAAGGAGAAGCACAAATAGAACAATCTTGTGAAAAACCATGCTTTCTTCTTCTTTTTCTTCTTTGTTTACAGAGCTAACCCTACATGAACATGCTCAAAAACAAAAAACCATAAAATCAAAGAAAACAATCAATGAAAAATCCCAATAAAAAAACTTGGGGAGGAAGAACGAGAAATCAATCGAAAGGAAAACTGGAAAACAAGGAGAACAAGGAGAACAGAACCGAAGAAGCAGGAAAAAAGTCCCCTTGACAGAACCCAAAAGTACAAAATAAAAAATGGAACACACAAACAGAAACTTAAAATCGTTCTTCAGACAACTTCAATTGCAACCCAGGTTGTATATTTAAGAGAGAAAAAAAGGTGAGAAGTTGCAGAGAAGGAATGGGAGAAGAAAAAGAGTTAGTACCGTGAGGTTGGTTGGTCTCTGTTCGCGACTTTGAATCTCTGAAAGAGCTGAACGAAGCTAAGAAAGTCTGAAACACGGTTTGTAATAGAAAAATGAATAAAAAGGTCTTTTTTTTTCTTTTTTTTTTACCTGGTAATCTTCCTCACTCCTTCCTCCTCCATTAAAATTTCACATTACTGCTCTAAACTACTCTCACTCGCGCTTTCTGCTCCTGCTGCTCCCTCCTAGCACTGGCTGGTTGAATTGAATGGGTTAAACTTGAACCGAAAGAGAAAGAACCCACATCTCAATTCTCATGCTTACGCAGTCAAGGTATTTAAAGAAACGAAATCCTTTCACAAACTCCAATTATAAAATTAGAAAAATTATTAGTTGTCTGTCCTTTTCAGCTGTTGTTTTCCTAAACATCCGGATTCACATCCTCTCCTCTCGAATCACCGGGATGAGGGGATGCTCCCATTGGATGTTGGATACGTAAGATTTGGATGAATTCGAATCTTCTATCTTAACCAACATCCCTTGTTAACTCAGTTTGTCGACTTGAATGGAGGGTTCGGATTCACCCGAGCTCTATGTGTCAGCAATCCAACAGGGTTGTCTCCTTCTTCCCGAATCACTGGAAGAAGAGGATTTGAATCCCACTATATCCATCCCTATCATGGTTTTTTTATCCCAAAAAAAAAAAATATTAAATCCCTATCACAGATTTTGTTCACGAATTTGAACCGATATAAATATAGCATTGGATATGGTTATTAATCATATGCTTATGTAGCATACATTTTTTGTATCAATCAAGTATTGATCGATATCAACCAATATCGATAATATGTTGGTCAATATCAGCATGTGTCAGCAAATATTAATATGTGTCAACCATGTGTTGGGTCATGTCAGCCCGTATCGGTCCCCATACCGATTCAACAAAACGATACCCTATATGGCTAGGTTTTTATATTAGTTATAGTCAATACCGATACGAATAAGCCAATACGATACCAATACCTCAAACTAAGGGTGTTAAAAATGAACTGAAATTGAATCGAATCGTTTAAACCAAAAACATGAAACTGATTGTTAAGAGGTTCGATTCGGGTTTCAAAAATAAAATCGTTTAAACTGACTATTTGAAAATGTTAAATTCCATTAAACTCTTACTTTAATCCCTTAATGCTAAAGGTTTATATTCATAAAAATAAATTTCATTAAATGTTTTTCATACGGTCAAATTTCTAAATCATAAATCAAATTTTATATATGATTAAAATTATTTTAATGTTTTTTTTAGTTTTTTCTCTAGTTTGTTCTTAATTATCTTTCTCATTCTTGGTAACAAGAACATTTAACAACTGAAAAACCGACAAATAATAGGATTTGACAAGTATTTTAAAATCATTTAACAAATGATTTAATTTTAGTTTTACTCATTACATATCGAACCGAAACTAAAACACACAGTAAACCAAAACGATTACCTTGAACCATGATCCCTACGCCCTTTTGTATAATTTGAATTCTAAATTTTACCATTTAAAAGATATTTTAAATCAAAATGTATCTTTCCTATTTTACAAAAAAAAATGAAGGTCTAATATATGATGATCCTTAGCTTGAGTCATTGACATAAGAAACAAACTTGAGAGATATTTATCTTTTATTAAATGTCCAAAGTGGCCAAGTCAACCTTCCGGGTCAAAGATAGATTACTTAAAATGGCCAGTCAAGCTTCCAGGTTGTCACAGATAGATTATTTATTTAGAAATCTTTAACGGTTGGAAAAAAAAAACTTTTTCTGAAAAATTATAACAAAAGTTTCTATAGTCATCCAGATTTTATTTGTGGACAGGTACTATTGTTTTGCCATGGGTGATTTGGCAATTCCAACTGTTGAATATATTCAATAATGATATGGATTGACGGCAATTAAAATTTAATTAAAATTTAATAAGCAAATTCGATCATTTTACCCCCTTGTGTAAATATGAAAGGTCTATCATTCGATTCATTCCTTTTATGTCCATGCACTCCTTAACATCCACGCACCTTCTTAGTAGTTCTTAAATATTGAATGACATTTATTTTTGATGCATTTGGATTATAACATCTTTTATCTCAAAAAAAAAAAAAATATATATATATATATATATATATATCTTCTCTTTCAAGAGAATCTGGAGGAGTGGTGGTATCCCCATTGAATGGATGACACATGGGATTCGGGTGAATTCTAGCCTTTCATCCTAGTCAACACCCCCTATCGGCTTAGCTTGTCGACTCGATGTCAACTTGGATGGAGGGCTCAAAGGATATATATATATATATATATATGTTCTTAAATATTGAATGACATTTATTTTTGATGCATTTGGATTATAACATCTTTTATCTCAAAAAAAAAAAAAAAAATATATATATATATATATATATATATATATATATATATATATATATATATATATATATATATATATATATATATATATATATATATATATATATATATATCTTCTCTTTCAAGAGAATCTGGAGGAGTGGTGGTATCCCCATTGAATGGATGACACATGGGATTCGGGTGAATTCTAGCCTTTCATCCTAGTCAACACCCCCTATCGGCTTAACTTGTCGACTCGATGTCAACTTGGATGGAGGGCTCAAAGGATATATATATATATATATATATATATATATATATATATATATATATATATATATATATATATATATATATATATATATCATCTTCTTTTAAAAACCATTGTTTTAGTCCGAAATGTTTAAGTTTCATAATTAATTTTTTGAAAGCAATCCATCTTATATCATTGTTCTATGGTTGTCTTTGACTTGCACGGTTTCTTATTAGATGTGAAATTATAAGAATTATCTTCATTAGTTATAAAAACAAAAAGCAAGTGTAATGCTACAATGATAAAAAATAAAAAAAAAATTCATCTAAACCCCATCAAAGATTGCTAACATCATCTACACCCACAAGAATGCAAAAACATCACCTAGGTCCATTTAATTGACAAAAATCACTAAAATTATTGAAATACAGTTTTACCCCTCATATTACAAATTAAAAATTAAAAAATTTTATTGATTTACTAATTTGTCCTTCAAATCAAAATTATATTTGATATTCTCATTCAGTGACTGATCATCATGACCAACCCTGGTTTTGCTATGGTTTTCAACCCGACTCGTCCGACTTCGAATATCCATCTCAGGGTTCTTCCTTGCCCAATATGATTTCTGCGATTATTTTTCTATGGGTTCTTCCAATCTTTCTCCTTCATCTTATCATCTACCGAACCATTAAGCACAAAAACAGAGGAAAAAGAGCACGAAGAGAACAATCCTGTGAAAATCCATAGTTTCTTCTTCTTCTTTGTTTATGGAGCTTGCTTTACATGAACATGCTCAAAAGCACAAAATCAAAGAGGGATGGAGTGCGAGAAATCAGAGAATGAGAGAGAGATTTGTGGGAAGAGGGATGGAGGACGAGAAATCAGAGAGAGAGAAAGAGAGACTGAAAAAAATGCATTTGCATATTGACAAAAAATGGGATTACAGAAAACTCAGGAAAAATGGACTCGGTATTTCTAAACAAGGAAATAGATTCAGAAATTGATATATATGAAAATTTTATAGGTAGCCATACGCCACCGCCAAGAATTGAAAACTACCATCACCACTACCAGTGCCGCCGAAAACTAAAAAGAGAAGATGAAGCTGGAGTACCAAAACGTAAACGAAGCGAGATCTGAAGCTTTGAAGAGGCCTGAATCTAAATCTAAATCGAAAAACTACTAAAATATAAAGTCACCAAATCGAAGAACTAATATTGAATCACCAGATCGAAGAACTAAACTCGAAGAACCCCAAATCGGATTTGCCAGACCAATTTCTATAATAGTTCTTCAAATTCGAAAATGTTAGTGAGCAAAATGACAGACCATGATCTGAAACAGAGAAACAGTTCTGAAACAGAGAAGACAGATCCGAAAGAATATCAAGATCTGAAAAACAACCAAAGATCAAGAAGATATTGTAGAGATGAGTTGCAAGGTAACACTCTCTACAATCGATTTTGAGCGGAATCAAAAACAGAAAGAAAATATCAAGAAATCGAAAATATTACAAACAAAGAATAGCAAGAATAGATTTGCAGAATAGAAAATGATAAGGGAAAGACAAATCTGGGCAAATAGGAATGAACATCCGTGCGCCAAATTTGTGAACGATGTTGGAAAAAAATTAAGATCTTAGATGCAGTCGAATATTCGATCAGAAGCAAAGTGATGAGAAGAGAACCCAAGTCGAGAAACAGAGGAAGAGAGAGAGAGGGAGAGAGAGAAAGAGAGGAAGCAATGCACAGGTGGAAGAGAGAGAGGAGGCAATGCACAAGTGGAAGAGAGGGGTTTGGGTAAAGGGTATAATAGTCTTTCGAACAGGCTAAAAGGGTATTATCATCTCTAAAATATTCCAATCCACCTGACATCAGCATCTAATAGTGCTCAACTGATGGAGTGGACTTCTTTGATTACTACAGCCAAAGTTTTGGGGTGTAGGTGATGTTTTTGCATTCTTGTGGGTGTAGATGATGTTAACGATCTTTGATGGAGTCTAGATGAAATTTTTTCTAAAAAAAATAGAGAAAGTATCAAATCATTTGACATATTCTGAAGTATGGATAAGAAATTCTTTCTTAGTTTTTTTTTTTTTTTGGGAGGGTATGAATATTCCATTTGTATTGGAAAAATTAAAGTTCAATAAGCTACCAAGGCAATTCCCAATAGAGAAGACTCGAGCTTCTCTGAAGCACCCTGTGGATGGTTGCCACGTGGAGCGTACCTAATCCGAAGATAAATGCTTGCAAAATTAAGAGGTGAGTAAATGTTACATGATATTAGAATAATGAAAAGGGGGGGGGTTAGAAACCTGAAGAAAGCTGCGACTCTCATCGAGAGGAAACTAAAAAAATTTCTGCCGGACTCATGCTTCTCCCTTATTGTTCTCTTTGCTACTGCTACCGCCAGATCATCTGAAATTGAAGTTGAAGCTCTTCTTCGCCAGAGTAAATTTCACCCTTAATAATGATATATTCAGAGAATTTTAATATGACATCGAATTGATTAAATTACCAAACATATTACCTCCAACAATTTCTTCATCAAGAATTACCATATAGGTGGTATAACAAGTAATATAGTAGCAAACACTTGTTGCAAACAGCTTGCCAAACACATTCTAAGGGGAGCTAATAATATCGCTCATACGTTTACTTAGAAAACCACTACCATTTCGAAGTTGGTTTCATGACTCATTTCTTCTCCTTGGCTTCATGATTTAACTGTTAATGAAGCCTCGATTTTTTTCCGATATGATTATCAATAAATTTTCTTTTCACCAAAAAAAAAATGTCAGTAGACGATGTTGTATAAAATAAAATAAAGGAAAAAGAATTTCATGTTATCGGCATGTACTTCTATCTCTCTCTTTCCTTTAAAATCAAGACCCATTTCTTTTGCTTGTACTTCTATTTTCATGCTAATATATATTTCTTTGCGTATAGAACTTTCTCCAAAAATAAATTAAAAGAAAAATTACTTATACCACCCCTGACTTATTGATCAAATATAAAGATTACCTTAGAGTTGATAACAACTACACGTACAACCCTTAAATCCCAAACGTAATTACGTAGAGACCTACTCTGTTAGTTTTTTTTTTTTTTTTTTGGTTAATTGCTTATGTCAGCACGATTTTGAATTTCATCGATCCAAAATACCTTTAGGGATAATGTGAAATGACAAACTGCTTCTAAACCACTCGCATAACTGCTTTTGCCTAGCCTCCAATGAATCAAATCCCCCCACCACCATCGTCCCTGGATACTTCACTCCTCTTTTATCCACATCACAATCTTTCCGACAATTTTGGAGGGTATCAAGGTGCCCGTCATACCCAAATTCCCTTTGGTGACCCTATTGGCGATGCTAGCGTAGATGAATGGTAGTAATAATTCTTTTTATGTAAGGGTTCTAGGGGTATTTTTATAATTTTATCATTCTTCATTTGAGAAAGTTAAAAATATCTTTTTTTTTTCATTTTATTTGTAAATACAATAACAATATAATGTCTTTAAATTTTTTAACTTAATATTATTAGTCAATGAGATATCATTGCAATTGTTATCAATTTTAGAGTATATCCGTATTTATTTATTTATTTATTTATTTTTCAATAGTGAATGCATCTGTAATAGAATCATAGATCAAAGATGGTACGAATAATTTATCCAAAATTAAAATCATCATTAGGATGTATTGCAGTCAACTACTCTAGTCCTTGGTCCCCAATCCATTTGGTGGAATTGTGGGACGATCCCTAACTGAATGGCAGGTCTCTCAATCTTTTCAATTGATAAGATCGCAATCCAAGACTGCCAAACTGGTAACTTGTGACTGCGGTAGACTGCGGGTGTGTATGTATACCTCTCATTATCTTTATCCCGGTCAACTAGGCCAATCCATGCCTCGTTAAAAGCAACTGCTTTCTGACACACACACATATATATATATATATATATATATATATATATATATATAGAGGATCGGTTCTAGCTAGATTCAGATCAAGATCTGTTTGGTAATTGCCTTCAAAATTGTCTTGCTCTTTAGGAATCACCTCTTGTTAGTCATTTTGACTCATATGTTGCATGAGATCGGTCTAAACCAATAAGTTAGGGTGTCAAAAATGGGTCCGGCCTGGTAGCACGGATCGAACCGGTCCGATATAACCTGAATTCAGTTCGGACCGAACCTTAATGGACAGGTTTCGGTCTTGACTTGTAAAATCCGACACCGTTTCAGTCCAACCGAAATCAGACCGGACCAGCCCGTTAAGAAGCACAAACTAGCCCGAACCAATAATACCTAACCCGAACACCGGTAAGGTCCATCCGGGCCCAGTTTCTTAATTTTAACGGTTTTAAATTTTGATGGATTATATTACACTGTTATATTTCACTTCTTGATCCGAAAGATTATATGAATCTATAATTGAAAAGAGTATGTTAATTGTTACAATTTACTGAATTACATATATATAAAAGGAATGTTGCTAATTTTATAGATAGAAATAATAAAATAGGCTATATATTTTACATATAAAATAGGTCCAATAAGCTTGATAAGCCCGGTCTGGACCGAACCAGCCCGAAATCATATCAATAAGCCCAGTCCGATAACAAACCGACACCAGACCAGCCCGATAGTTATTGTGTCCAGCGCAGCCCAACCCAGCCCGTGCTCTTAATGGACATGTTTTGGGCTGGACTTATAAAACCCGACACTGATTCAGCCTGGATCGAAACCTTCCCGGACCGGCCCGTTGACACCCTTACCAATAAGGATCTTAACTGGTTGTAATAAGATCTTGGTATTCAATCAGAAATTGTTAAAACGGTAATTAATCAACCAATCAAAAAACGACACGTGTTTGAATGCTAGTCAGCAATCTTGAGGAACACATGTCAGAATCCTTCAAGATCTATGAATAACCGAATTCATTTGGTTATATTACACGTGTAGCCATTTTAGCGTTGTCAAACACAAATCAAGGAATAGTCGTAGAGTGATAGACGGTTTGATCGACTGCAGACGGTCATAAGACACCAACACTTCATGACCTCTATTTTTAAAGGATAATCGATGGATGAGTCATTTACTCTGTCCCATGATATTAACCACCTCAAAGAATTTGGATCGGGCCTTGATACTCGCGTAACTGCTGGAATCGATCACCTCTTGAAATCATGTCACTCCTGACCCATGCCACCCTTCAATTACCCTCCCTCAAAACGAAGGTAACAGGATCCTATTCTGAATACTCACTCTTTCTATTGTTGAATTATTTGAACCTCATTCTGTTTGGACTCGATTGTTACCCCCCTCCCTTTCCTTGACTATCCAAACCAAAATCAATGACAACAGACTATAATGTGAGAGATGTAGAGAGGGGGTATATTTTGAGGGGTTTAAGGTGAACTGCCCTTACAATATATATCTTTCTCATTATTTTGGAAAAAATAGAAAAATAAAAAACCATCTCAAACTCTGGATTGTGGATTCAAATCCTCTCCTCCCAGTGATTCAAGAGGAGGGGGACACTGGGAGGAAAGGGAGGCCACGTGTCGACCATTCGACTGGGCGTCCCCCCTCCTCCGGAATCACTAGGAGGAGAGGATGTGAATCCCTGGATTGTTTGCAAGGACGAAGATCAACAAGGTGGGCCTAATAATGGTGTCACCAAAGCAGTCAAAAGTCACACATTGATATTATTTTTGTTTTTGATTTTTGCTATTTTTTTAAAAAATATTTTTGAAAATCATTTTTGATTAAAAAAAATCATTTGATAATTACAATAAAAACTAGATTGCAGAATGAGAAATAGATTTAATATGTCTATGTCAAAAGAATAATTTTTATAGATTATGAGTTTCAAGAAAAAGGACAAAGATTCTATATAAGAATAAGTGTGGATATTTTTTTGGGGGGGGGGGAAATAAAACGATCAAACCAACATGAAAGTCTTTACCAAAAAGAAAATGAAAGTCAACACTTGGATCTCAGGTTTGGGAGACTAGACTTGGGAGGGAGAAGGAAACAGAAGACGGAAGAAGGTTCGGTGGGTTCAGTAGGGGGTTCTGGAAATGAAGGGTTTGTGGGGGTTTGCAAATCTGGGTGGTGAGACTTGGGAGGAGGAAGGGAGAAGAAAGAAGAAGGGGATTTTCCATGGGAAAGAGGAGGAGAGCTTTGCTTTCAGTTCTTCACAGGAGAACTTCTTCGCAGATGGGAGGTTTGCGGAGATACTCTGTTCAGAGATGGTGGTTCGCGAAGATATTGTGAAGGAATGGTTCTTGTAAAACCATTTTACGTTTTTACCCCCGATTTTAGAATCGTGGAGAATAAAAAGACCACGTGTAACTTAAAGCTCCGCCAAACACAATCAAAAATCATTTTTGGCCAAAAATCAAAAAGAAGTTGAGACTGGTTGAGGTCTCAACTTCTTTTTGATTTGGGGTTTATTTTTATTTTTTTTCTTTTCATAAATACCATCTAAAAATAATACCAAATACATGCAAAAATAAAAATTTATGAAAAACAAAAACAAAAATAAAACCAAACACAGTCTATCTTTTACACGGCGGCATCAGTATTTTCATCATGAAAGTTGATTTGACTATTGCAACGGTTCCATGGATGTGTCCCCTTTAAAAAGCTCTGCATGTGGTGCTAGTCAATTGTATATCTTTCAGATGTCAATTTAATGGATCCAAATCGTCTCATCCCTGAGATTCTGGAGGCGTGGCGGCGGCCCCACTGGATGGTCGCCATGTGGAGGTCGGATGAATCCGATCCCTCCGTTCGAGCCGACAAGCCGAGCCGATAAGAGAGTGTCGGTTAGAACGGAGGGGTCGGATTCATCCGACCCCCACATGGTGACCATCCAGTGGGGTCGCCGCCACGCCTCCTGAATCTCAGAGATGAGATGATTTGAATCCACAATATAGGGGGAAATTAATTGTCACCCAGGTGACGTGACAAATAGACAGTCATATTTTAGAAATATCAATTGGAAGTTAGAACTTCTAAAATCAACAATGTGAACACTAATAAGAAAAAGTGAAAAACAATTGGGCTTCTTGTGGGTAGCAACTTGCAAACATTGTAGAAAAAAAACAGAAACAAAAATAAAAACTAATTTGATTTTGGTATTGGAATTTGGTATGATTCTTTGGGTTTTGAGGGTTTCTAAAAAAGCACACATATCCACATCAGCATTCCCATCTTGTAAGGCAATCTGTCTTCCATGTCATTCTGTAGTATCTCTAGGCCTCGTAACTATAAATTGCACACATTCACATCTGCAATAAAATTTGATAATTTTTTGAATTTAATCTTGTATATATGAATCAAACCTTGTACCTAGGAGGGCCTTGTTTTATCTAGGATTGAATTTTGGGAACCTCTTTTCCGGAGGACCTCATTTGCTGGTTTGCACTAAAAAAATAAATGTCATTTTATATAAAAATAAAAGGACATTTCACCCAAAAAAAAAAAAATAGAAATAAAAGGATAAAAAAAAGGAAAATTATACATATTATTCTTGGATTATAAACTAATTATATTTATCATCCATTAGTTTCTGACAATTATATATATCACCTCTAACTTTTGAAACCTATAAATAAAAGGTTTATTCCATTAATGGTATTAAGTTTAAATAAAGACAACTTTGCCCTCATCTTGTTCTTCATTCTGTTAACTGTTCTTTGTCTGATCTTTTGTTTTTTTTACCTATTGTGAAGAAGAATAATGGGGATCAAGACAAGGGCAAAATCATCTTTTAAATTTTAGAATTAACACCATTAACAGAATGGACCTTTTTGTTACACGTTTTAGAAATTAAGAGTGGTTTGTGTAATTATCAGAAACTAATGGTTAAAAAAAGGGTGTCCCACTATTGGTGGATGAGTTATAAAAAAAGATAGACTCTAAGATGGAGGAGACTTTAAAGAGATTTTGTCGAGATAAGAGACTTGTAAAAGTCGAGTAGTCGCAGAAGTCAGGTCTCAGACTCGCAAAAGACAATAGAAAAGTATCTCGAGATTTCGATAAGACAATCTTATCGTCATACTAAAAGACTTGTCTACAATTATTAGAAACTAATAAATAATAGATGTAATTAGTCTACCATCCATTATAGTAGTTGAACCTGTCATTTTCACTTTGAAAGGTAGAAATCGAATCCAAGGCTTGACACTACCAAAACTAGTGTCTCAAAAGAAAAAAAAATTGTTGAGGTCTTTATTGGGTACGGTGAGCTAGGATCATTCCATAGGATCATTCCATTGGATATACTTGTTGACCTTGAACACCGGAAGCTGTTTCAATTTTCAACCCTCATTTAATAAGAGTATATTTTTCTCTTTTAATATTAATTAATTATATAATTATTTTCTTGGATAGATTATTGCAGAATTAGATAAACCCCCAAACCAATGCCTTTTAACCGTGGCTGCACTAGATCTCAGCTGTACCAGACAGATTTTTAGTATCATTATTAAGAGTTGTACCAATCTCCTATCGATCATGGAGAAGGATGATGCTAGAGGTGGATTCAAATCCTCTTCACCCAAATATTCAGGAGGAGGGGCAACGACCCAGTAGATGGTCGACACCTGGAGGTCGGATAAATCCGACCCCCCACCCCCATCAAAGCCAATAAGTTGAACTGACAATGAGGTGTCTGCTCGGATAGAGGGATTAGATTCACCCGACCCTCAGGTGTCAACCATCTCTTGGGATCGCCGCCCCTCCTCTCAAATCTCTGAGAGGAGAGGATGTGAATCTATATAAAAGGGCAAGAGTTCATCATGCTAACCTGGGATGCAATCCCCACGTTCGGGTTATATAAAAGGCCAAGGGTTCATCATGCTAACCTCGAATGAAATCCCCACATTCAACCAATCGAGTCACGAGAAGAGGTATTGTGTGATTCGTCTAGTAAAAGAGAATTTAAGAGGGATTCACAGATCCGCGGTGTGAAAGACATTTTCCCTAAAAAAAAATTGTGAAAGAAAATTATAAAAACAAAGTGTTTGCATGGTCCACAAGAAAACCATCCAATTTTAATTAGTATGTATTTTTAAACCTATTGGTCCTAATATGAGCAAAACCTAGAGGTGAGAGGACCACCATGTCCAAGCTTGTTTTGTAAACCATAACCAAAGCTGGAAATTCTCAAAACCTCAACACAAATGGCCAACACTTGTTGGGATTTCTCCGAGGCTTCAGGCAACCCAATGCAACACAAACCCCAATTAAACACCATACGTTTGTACGTGTTTTCTTATGGTTAAGAAAGTCTAAATGATAATTCAACGTTGAGAGATGAGAACCTGAGGATAGGTTATGGGTTTGAATCTAGAAATAGACTCTTTACGAAACAAAAGTAAGACTACGTATATGAATCCTTTTCTCAAACTTTGTAATGATAGAATCCTTGTGCATTGAGTATGCCATTTTATTTTTAACCCATCTCTTGCATGAAACATTAATATATTCAAAGCTTTTGTTCAGGTATAACAAGAGAGAGAGAGAGAGAGAGAGAGAGAGAGAGAGAGAGAGAGAGAGAGAGAGAGGTTTCCCTTGTGTTATTGGGTTGTGTTTTTTTTTCTTTGGAAAGTGAAATACAGATGATAGAGAATATATTATTTCTTGGAATGTATGGATTAATGTTTGATCTGACACTAGCTCTAATTAAGATTAAAGATTCCACTACCAAGTTCCAATATGCAAGGACTTTAGGTTTTTACTTGAAATACATTAGATAAGTCTTTTTAAGGCTGTGTTTGGTTGCAAGGAAAATTGAAGGAAAGGGAAGTAAAATTTTTAAATTTATAAATGAAACTTTTTTAATGATTACAACAAATGCTATCATATTACTATGAAACTAAGTCCAAATCATTCCATATGTAATTATTAACTTACAATTCACTTTGCATTCAAATCCCTTGCATTTAAAAAGTGAAATGAATTTTACATCTTATTAGTATCATTACTAAATATATTAAGAAATTTAGGTAGTTTATACAATCATTTTGTGTTACAACTATAATAGTTTCCTTTTTAAGTTAAAACATTTTCCTTTCCTTCCCTTTGATTCCCCTTGCAACCAAACACAGCCTAAGTAAAATAAAAAACCATATTTGGACATAGAGAAATATCCACAAAAATATATTCATTCTTTAAACTAAATCTTAAACAAAATTTGTCTCCCTTCAAGTGCGATTCATACACAGAAAGAGTTATGATCTCATGACTTGATATTATAAAAAGTAAGAGATAGAGAACATATGAACTTATCTTGTTGTTGGATAAAAATCCTCTCTTGTTGTTTGTATGGGTGCCTGGTGAACTCCAGTCGTCCGATCACAGTTGACGCAACTGGACAACAGGAGACGATTTTTATCCTTGTTGTTTTACCAAGATCAACTGACTATTGGAGGCACTTTGACGAAGCAAATCATCTTGTACTTTAGTAAGGAAACCCAAGTTCAGTTATGCCAGAATGATCAATCTACTTAAAGTTGATGAGGTAAATTGTTAAGTTTTCAATTCAAAAGTTCAAACTATTAAATGGAGGGACTCTCAAGTATATAAGACACCTAAGATTTTAAATTTAACCAATGTGGAATTATTCCCAACACAAACTAGTAGTGTTGCACTTACAACTACACCCAAAGTTTATGCTCAATAAATAAAAATCAAAACCAATAGGGAAAATATGGGGTTTCAAAAACATGTTAAATAAATGGATTTGTAACAAAACCAAAGAGAGAGAGATAATGAAACATTCACAAACTTTCACAAATCAAAAAATAAGAGGATTAAGAAGAAGAAGAAAAAACGAGAGAGAGAGAGGGGGGGGGGGGGGGGGGGGGGGGGGAGAGAGAGAGAGAGAGAGAGAGAGAGAGAGAGAGAGAGAGAGAGAGAGAGAGAGTCCAAAGCAGAAAATTACTGCAGAGAAAATCAATCATCTCTTCTCCTCTAAACATTGTATTTATAAAGAAAAACAATACCAATTACAAGGAAAGTATTCATAGATAGAGAAGACATAAGAAGGAAATAAAAAAGACTAAAAAAAGAAATTAACTAAAAGGAAAGAAATTAACTAAAAAGCCAAAGTGGCCAAATAGCCTCAGCCGACACACTGACACTAATCCTAGCAGTAGCCTCTATCGATAAGGGCCTGTTTGGCCCTTACAATATTTAAACCCTAACAGGATTCAATCTCGTTAGAAGAGAAGAAGGAATACCACCAAAAGGTTGTCCTCAAAAAACATTTCAAAAATCACGTTTCTTTCATAAAACATGTTTGTTAATCATTCAGACATTCCTCTAATGGTCAGATCTATTGACACTTCAATATCTATAAAAAGAGACAAACCTCTCCTACATACAACTAAAATGGTTAACTAATATTTTGAATATATGAAATCGTTGAAGTTCCAACACTCAGAACCTTGAGGAATTAGAATTTTTGAAAAAAATTATTTTCAGCCAGTTGTTTGATTCAGCTGTTGATGATGAGATGTTCCATGAGAAACAGAAGATAGTGATAAAATCCTAACTGATTAGACATCAGATCCTGTAGACCAGTGCAAAGAAATAAAAACTTTTGGTTCAACAGGTGAAAGGGAAAAGGGAAAAGCATCTAGCCCAAAAACTTGGATTAGTTAGGATTTTTTTATCTAACTCAAGCAGATATGGTGGCCTAACTTTTTAAGAAAAACATGGTTTCACTTGGCAAATTCAAGAGTCAAATTATTATTTTTTTCAACCTTCTAATTTGGGTAATAACTAAACTAACTGATTCAGCCAGAGAAGCATCTTCCCTTAGTCGTACTCAAATACCAAACACAGCCAGATTTCCGTGCTCTCTACACAATTTGAAGAGATCATTTGTGTTTTGTGAAACGAATCTAGTCACTCGATCTTTCAAGCAGTCGTCTTGATCCTTGGGTTTATCTTGTTGTTTGTTTTCAGGTCTTTTTTATCCTTTGTGACCCTTCCCCATCTTAGTGTGTTCTGGGTATTACACTTTTGAGTGGGGTCTTTCCCCTCCTTTGCCGAGGTTTCTTGTACATCCCTCCTTCCAAAGAGGATCCGATGTAACCTTATGTTCTTTTTTTTTATTTTTTCTTTTTTCTTTTTTTTTTCCTAATAAAGCGATCTAAGTATCAAAAAAAAAAAAAAACCCTTATCTTATACATGGACAAATCCTAGCCGATGTCAGCACACAAATGCAACATAAACGCCTCCAAGATGAAACAGCCTCAGTGCACTAGCTTATGAAGCTACATCTGGACACTGTCCAGTTGTGTTCAATATTCAACAAGAATGAACACTCAAAAAAACAAAAGAAACCATGGGATTACACCCCCAAAGGGGAGAACGAGACTAAGGAGACACTGATAAGCCCATATTAAGCCTGAAATTAGTCTTCTATGTTCCCGATCAACCACCTCTCCCCGGAAGTGATTGTCTGGCTCAGCCGGTCGACCGGTGCTCCACTTATCCTACTTATCCCCTTTATTTTGAATTTTACTGAACAGTACTGTGGGGTGTCAATTGGGATGGTTTTGGTAATTGTGACTGATCCTATTCAGTTCCACCTTTTGGGGCCATTAAAACCATTCCGATTAACTATTAATCGATACCAAACCTTGAAACCAATACCAATTAATAAAGTGATGGTCGGGTTTTGGCACCTAATCAGTTCTTATCAATAGTAATGATTGTTATATATGGCAAACATCAACAAGATGCGAAAACAAAACAAAACAAAAACAGAAATCGAAAACAAACAAGAGACAACAAGATTATGTTGTTTACAAATCAATCGATGTGTCCAGGGAGACAGATGAAAATGATTCACTATATCAAATGAGGTAGTACAATAGAGATTCTCAAGAGCAAGCTCTCTCCCAATACCCAAATTCGAAAACCCGATTTCTCTCTTCCTTTTTTGCAGTTAGGTTTACTATGCAAGAAAAGAATAATATATAGCTCCACCTAGTTGGGCCAATCTAGTGAGTTGCTCCATCTGGTTGAGTTGAACTGTACCTTTCCAAGCCCAGAAGCTCATCACTGACCTCCAAAAAAATTTTCATTCTGGTCGCCACCAAAATTGTCAAAGCAGATGCATCTCTATCACTATTGGGCTTGACTGCTAAGAAGAGGGGGGGTTCATGTTCTTTATCAAGTTCGGACTTCTGTTCTTCATCATTGGGGTTTCAATGGAAATCCTTAATAAAAAACACACTCTCCTAGATCTAGACTCTTAAGATGCACATTTCTGCCGTCATTTATTATATTTTACAGACAGAATCATAGCACCTCTTTCCTATACGACTTTGTGGCGTACAGATCGTCTCCAGCCCATCCAGCCCTGATCGAATGGGCTGGGATCAGAAGAAGCACGTTTTCTGATTCCAGCCATCCGATCTGGGCTGGACGAGCTGGACGGGCTGGAGACGAACTCTATCCGACTTTGTGTGGCAAACATGTTTAGTTGTATGAAGTTTCAGCTGAGATGTTTGCTTCATTTGGCACTTCTCCATCAGTTGTACGCAGTTGTTTCTAACTTAGATGTTCGCTTCTTTCGACACTTCTCAATTCTTCACATAAACCGATTCATTAACTTAAAAACGACCTCTCTTTTTTCTCAAATTTTTAATAAGCAACCAACGAAATTTTTAAAATCATGTGTACTGAATTTTTGTTAAGATTTACAGATTCAAACATTAATGCCCCATGCAACCAATATTTAGTGTTATTTTTGCGAGCTTAACCTAGAACAGTGATGAGAGTTTAACTTCCCCATATTGACCGTTACAGGGTTCTTGAAATTTACTCTTTAGAGTTTTTTTGTGCAAATGATATTTTACATGAAAATCTTTCATGTAAAATTTTCTCTTTTTTTTCAATGTCTTTCTTTGTGTTTTATGATAAAACAAGGGAAAATCCTCTTTTTCTTTTTTTTCATCATTTTACATGAAAAAAAAAAGGGAAAATTGAGCGAATTTAAAAACAGTCTCTTTCTGATTTTACGGACTACCTGCTTGCAGCATATTTTAATGCAATTCAATTCTTGGCAGAGCTTGTTTGGTCATTATAGAAGATATATTGGGGATCTGGTCAAGGTGCTGGTGTTTTTGGTTAATATAAACCTAACAAACCAGATAAACCCCCTGCACAGCCTGTTTCATTTTTCAGTCATGTGCCCTGACCTTTGCTCAGAAGAACAGCAACTGAGTAAAAACCTCTTCAATTGCATAAAAGTTGAGAGCTAAAATCTGGCTTAGTGAACAATCCCAAGTTCCCAACAAATATTTTGTACCATTATTTGGAATTGCCAGGAGAAAAAAAAAGGGGGAAGAGGGGGGTGGGAGATTTCTCAAAGCTTCCAATCATATTGCATATAACATCCAATATACCTGTTATGTATTTTGCTTGAACCCTCTTTATTTGGTAAGTATCCACGGAGGGTACAATTCATTATGGTAGCCTGCACTTATTAACTTGGGAAAATCCTTGCAGTCTACAACTAAGTTTTAAGTGCTAAGAAAATCAAAACAGCAACATGTTCTGATAAATTCTTGTGATACCATAGAGCATTTTGTCGATGGTGAACTCCTCATCTGCAGACTCGAAGAAACTCCTTCAATTACACCCGCAATCCAATGCTGCTTGATCAAGCAATTAAGAGTGGCAATTCCCTTGGGAGACCAAGTGGATGAGAAGAGAAGCAATCTGGAATCAGTTATTAGTCTCTGTCAGAGACATATTAGTTGTTTATTGTGATCCTCTGAATGTAATTAAACAAAAAAAGTCGTCATCTTAAGTCTCACACAGAGATCTGGATACTCTCTCATGATGATCTTCAGTGTATACAATGGAGAACCAATTATTAAGATCTTATTTTAAATAATGAACGACACAATTTATTTAGGGGAAAGAAGAGAGCCCAGCCATACAAAACTATACAACCGACAGTACACAACATAGGACACTAGAGCATGCTATAGCAACAAAACAGAACCTCCAAAAGGAAAATCCATTTACAGTCCCAGCCCTACATCTGCAACGAATAGTCACCAGCATAAGCACTACCCCTCCTTGCCCCTGCTTTTGCCAGTTCATCTGCTGTGGAATTACTTGACCTCAGGATCCATGTGAACAAGATGTTCCCCAGCGATGCACCTAGTTCCCAAATCAAATCTTCATAGGCTTCATGTTCAATTTCTTTCTCATGAATAAAATGGATAATATCATATAGGAGGAGAGCAAACATAATCACCAAGTGTAAAATTACAGCATTAACTAAATATAGGCAACATGCTCTTTTTTTTCACAGAATAAAGCCTTTTTGGCCTTTACAAGATGGGTGGAGGGCTTACCATGCTAGGTCTAACTGAACAGAGCCTTAAATGGTTGTTTTTATCCGATCTTGCAACCCACAGACCATATTGGCAGGGACCGCCACATCAATCATCTTAGGATATGCGAGATTCAAATCTGTGAAAGAAGCATTTATTCTTGTAAGTCAGCAGTTGTACCAAACATTACCTGATGTAGTATACAGTTAAATAAACCATTTTTATATCAGATCCAAACTATCAAAGTTTTTACTTACTTTCCATGATGCTCTTGAATGTTTCCTGCCAAAAATAAATCCACAATTGAAATGATTAGAAGATCGGCTGAAGAATTCAAGGAAAACCATAAGAAAATGTGGAAGCAAAAAAGGAAAGATTTTTCTGTATGAAAAAAAAGAAAGGAATATTTCCCCCTGTGATTTATACTTGAAAATCATCCTAGAAAACAGAACTGGTTTAAATTCATGCTATCATTTTCCCTTTCACAAGTCCATTTGCATCCAGGAAAGAAGATGATCATTCTTCGTACCAAAAGGGAAAACCATAAAAAGAAGGATCATCCCATTGAAAGAAAATAAAACAAAAGAAACGAAACCTATACTAATTTCTTTATTAAATCAAGGCGAGGAGCAGCCTTTTCTTAAGTTAGGAAGATCCTTGAGATTCTATTGATCCACATGCTTTCAAAAAGATCATGCTGTCCAATACAGGTAAGTGGATAACTATCCATTAAAGAATATGTGGAAACTTAATCTGCTAAAAAGAGGAGGAAAAAGGACAGCAGCACGATGGGGACAGAAATTTACCTCATCCTTTGATAGACGAGGATTATAGACCATCTCCTCTCCCACAGAAGAAACCTGGAACAAAATAATGTCTGGTCAAAGTAGCAAGTATTTGATACTCTTACGAAAGAAATAATTCATATGTTTCCTTACTGTGAATCCTCTGTAGTCATGAGCAGGATAAACCAGTGTATCTTTGGGAAAAGTGAATATCTGAGGGCACCAAAAGAAGGGGTTGGTAAGATGTAAGTGGAAATTTTTCTACTTTTCTTTCATTCCAAAAGAATATACTGCACAACTCATGTCCCTACCTGTGAATGAACTGAATTGTAGAGTTGATGTGAACTTCCACCCTGCACATAAAATGTCAATGTTAAACTCAAACATTTATATATTCATCCCTGCCCCCTTCTTTTTTTCTTTCAAATCATAGTTCCTGTACGTAAATTCATTACTGGGTAAAAGAAAATCAAACACCCATAAAAGCAGATGCCTAAGATCTCATGGCTATTGAAAGATAAATGCAAGGGTTAGTCTAACATGGAACCCCATCCAAGTCTGCCATGTGGCAAGAAAAGCATTGCCTCATGACAGGAAAAAAATTCACCAGGTGTTGTGACATTTATTTTAGTAATTTGAATTATAATAATTATTATTATATTATTATTATTATTATTATTATTATTCTTACTATTATATATTGTAATAGGAATAATAATAATAATTATATATAATGATAATTATTATTATTATTATTATTATTATTATTATTATTATTATTATTATTATATTTCACCCGCCCCCTTGTAGTTTCCATTTATGTCACCCACCCCCGAGGATTAAAGTATCTTATATCGGTATCGTATTGGTCAGCTGATTTTAAGAAACGTATCGTATTGTATCGTGGATACGCATGGATACAGGGCAAGATACGCACAGGAATGATTAGGGAACATACAAAACATAATTTAAAAACATAAAAACACTATAAATAAATAATATTGAAAAGAAAAATGTTTCTTACATTAAGTTTGCCGAGTTCGGGGCTATGTTTTGAGTCTTTAGTCCTTTTTAGGATGGTGTCCAGGAAGATTTCAACTTCCTAGGGGTAAGTGTGATTATATGCCTTATTTTTTTATGTAATTTATACTATTCCTTTTGTTTTCATTGGGTGGTGTAGATATTTTCAATACACTGTCAACTATTGGAGCAGTTTGTATATTAAAAGAAAATGATGACTTTTTATTGGATTGTATACGTTATTAGCTTACATGCAGATACATTATATCACATCAAATAAAATATCAGCACTTAAAAAGTCAAAAAAACAAAAGAGTGCTTCATGAGTATCAAAAAGTACATAATTCTTTTCTTGCTTTCTTATTGCTTATCGATACAGAACCATGTCCCATTGAATATTCAATAGAAAATTCCTAAAATTCATGTAGTATGGGATTTCTTTGTATTACTGGCTTTTCTGTTTCTCCACTGGACTCAACGATTAGAAAGCAAGTAACATCGATCAACGTCACGGCTGCTTCCGGAACTGGTATGTCGTCTTCTTCTTCCTCTTCTTCTTATTATTCTGACTCTGATTTTTCTTCTGATTACTGAATCTACGAAAGCCAGTAACAGTAAGAAGGAAAAAGCCATTGGATTCTATTATTCAAATTTCATGACAAACAAAAAAGAAGAAACATGATTTGCAGAGCTCTCCATCTGTCTTATGGAGTTAAGTTGACAAACATGATTAGAAGAACAGCAGCAAATGGAGCCGTTAAAGAGCGCCATTGTTGCTGGTAGGAGAGAATAAAACTGCAAATTGAGTAGATGTTGAAACCTCTTGACAGATTTCTGCAATTTAAATGGAAACAGAAGAAGAAAGCCGGAATCTCAGGCCTCGAATCCGTCACATTCTTGAACTTTCCGATCGATCGCTCCATTAGATTTGTTCCCCAACTTGAAACGAAACTTCTCTCCAAAAATTATCTGATTTTGGACTTGAGATGAACCAAATCAGTGGATGTAGCCTTCAGCACATTCCAGATCGAAAACTAGCTTCAAAGCAAACAAAATGCAGAAAGTTTTTGGTTTGTGATGGCAAAATTGTTATTTTTGGAGGGTAATTGGGTAATTTTTCTTCTTCTGTTTGTCAACTTAATAGCAAGGGGTGCGGGTGATATTATTGGCAAATTTAGGGGTTGGGTGACATAAAAGGAAAGTACAGGGGGGTGGGTGAAATTTTCCCTCATTATTATTATTATTATTATTAATAAAGCATATCCTTCATTATATATTCCAACTCTTAATCTTTGGTTAAGCATAAAAAATAATAATGATAATAAATAAAAAACACTCTTCATCTTTGGTGGATATCAAATATTTATAGATTTTCTGTCAGGGGAGGGCTCACCACAATAGCTTGCTATTGGGGTCCTCATGCATCGCCCATGCGTTGCACTACTGCATGGACCTGGTGCACCCTACTGTAATATAAAAAAAATTACTTTCCTTAATCTGTAAAATATGCTTCAAAGTACAATTTCCACAAAATTTCATATTAAAAGCAAGTTGGAAGGTAATCATCCCTATTCATGCAATAGCATCAGCAAATATATCTATGAGATTTTTGGCTCACAAGAAGCACAACTTTCATTGTAATTACAGTCCAAAAATTACATCCTTAAAATAATCATTTTAGGTTTGCAAGTGCTCAGTTTTCCTGAAGAATATCTGATGCAGTAAAAGTCTATCAAATAAGATCCAAGAGCCCAGCCACCAAGCAGCCAAGTAGCCAATCTGAGTTATTAAGCCACCTGCAGCTAGTGGCTAGCTATCAGCTAGGCTGGCCAGCTGTAAGACAGCTATCCCTAGCTGTCCTAGAGTTAGTTATATAGTTTCGAAAAATTTTCATCTAACCCCCAAAAGGGATGTCAAATTCTATCTACTATCCAATGGTTTCCATAAATTCTAACCGGTCCCATTTAACTGACAGATTTGACTGAACACGTGAGTAGACATTTCTACCCTTTCTATTTGAAACTTTAAAACATTAAAATGAGATAAAGTTACTAATTTGCCCATTTCTTTAAAACATTAAAATGAAACTTTAAAACATTAATAAATCAGCGGCAACTGGCGAGCAGGAAATTCTCTATTCACGACAGAAATTCGTGACCCCAAATCCGGCGATAATTTCTTCATTGGCGAGCAGGAAATTCTCCTTCTTTCTTTCTTTTTCTTTTCGCAATAAATAATAAGTGAATGATCTTAGATTTTGTGACTTTAGTTTCAGTGATTCCGAAAGAAAGCCAAGCTTTTTTTTTCCTCCCTAAATCTAATCGACCAGTAGGGATTTGCCAGGTAAACTTGTCAAATGTTGTTCATAATGGTGAGATTTGCTTTTGCCCATTGGGTTTCTCGAAGAGGACGATGCTGATTTTTAGGTTCATTTTGATTTTTTTTTTTTTTTTATTTCTTCAGGGTATATTTGATTATCCCTTCACATGACCATTCAAACTGCGGTTCTCTCCGCTGCTGCTCCTGCAACATCTTCTCTACACAGGACCATGCTACTGCTGCCATCGCTGCCATATTCGCCTGGAAGGGTGAGACACTTCAAGAGTACTGGTGGTGTACCAAGACGGCTCTTGATTGGGGCCCTAATGGCGGTCCAGATCTCATTGTTGATGATGGTTTGGATGCCACTTTAGTCATCCATGAGGGAGTAAAGACCAAGGAAGAATATGAGAATACCGGGAAGTTACCAAATCTGACTTCGATTGATAACACTCAGTTTCAGATCGTTCTTGGAATTATTAGGGATGGATTGAAGACTGATCCGAAGAGGTATCACAAGATGAAGGCAAGTTTGGTTGATGACCAGGATTGATCGATAGCTACAGCTCCACAACAACAAGGTCGACCATCTCTACCTCCGACCTTCTCTTCCTCGTCCCCCTGCCCCGGTTTCGATTCCATCTACATCCTAGATGGAATCACCTCATCTCTACCTCTGACCTCCACCGTTCACCTCATCTCTCTCCCCTTCTCCGCCGCCAATCATGGCCTCCCACCAGAAGCAGAGAACACGAATAAACCAGAATCGAAATAGGGTTTCTTCAAAATTGGTAAGTAAAGGTGTTTTTTACTTTGGGGGGCATTATGGTCTTTTACTTTTGGAATAAGGATAATAATGACCTAATATTTGCAACTAACGAGACTCTACTAACGGGTGGGGTCTCTTTGATTAATGGTGGAAAAATTTTGGATGGTAAATGAGACATTTGTAAAAGTTTTGGGTGGTAGATGAGACTTTTGAAATTTATGGGGATTAGATCGAATTTGACATAGTTTTTGGGGGTTAGATGAAAATTTTTCTATAGCTTCCAATTATATAGTTTCCTAAAGATACTAATGGGGACTGAATCTCACATAAAGGGATGAAAGGGAATATCAATGGAGAATATTGAAAACACCACTATTAAGGAAGGGAAACGAAGAACCAAAGGGGAAGGAGAGAGAAGCCAAAGAGAAAGAAAGAAGAGGAGAAAGAAGCTGTCAACGCAGCAAGGGAGAAAGGGAACTCAAAGAGAGGAAGTGAATAGAGACGTAGGAGAGGAGAGAGAGATCTTACCCAGAGAAGAGAGAAAAGCCAGGAGCTTTTACTTTTTTTTCGTTTTTTTCAATTCATCATTCCATCATAATTTCATTAATTAAAACTGCCTTTTTAATAAGCTTACAATCCTAATCCTAATATAATTTTAAAAATCAAATAGAAATAGAATCCTAAGCTAACTCCAAGACTGAACTACAACTCGGTAATAGGGCCCACCATAACAGAAAATAATAAAATAAAACAAATAAAATATAAACTAGTCACGTCTAAAGAGAGGGACCCACATCTAAAATAAATAAATAAAAACAATACAAGGGAATTATCTAAAAAACGTGAGCAACAATCAGTATTCCTAACAAAACTCTAACACTTAAAATCCTAACAAATCTAATTAAAATTTTTAAAATAAAAAGATTACAAATATATCCCAATTAAAATAGGATCCTCTAGAGATTCTAATCCAATGGATTTCAGCCTGCATCAACTCTCACCCACTTAAAAAAATTCATCCTCGAATTTTGTAGAGACGACAAAACAATATAGTGGGAGACATATCCAACGGCAGTCAATAACAAAATTCCGGTGACACACGAACAGTAGGGATGTAGTCTGTAGGTTGTGGGAGCCGTCCTTCAATGAATGAGGATGAAATCACATATTCCGTGATCGCATGATCACAAACAAGATCTGGTGCGCCGAAGACGTCCTTCTCTTTTGTTGGTTGCAGAATGTCGTCTTGAACCAGATCTCAACTTGTATGACGTTCGCAGCCTTGCTCCCGATATCTTCAATGTAACCCTCTACGATAGGAACTTCAATGGTGGATTCTATCTTATCATCAAGGGTTGCTAGAAACTCCTGATGAAGAGTGTCTGGGATACCCAAACGTTGCTCCATTCGAGCTAGACATCCATCAATTTGTTGTAACCCCTCAAAACTAGCTTGAAGAAAAAGGTTTAAGGTTACTTGTTGTTGACTCAGATGAACCTTTAAGATATCCTCCCAACATTCAAAATTTGCCATTTCTACAAATGGATCGTGCAAGTTTATTCACCGGAGGTGAATTCTTCCCAGCCGGGGAGAATTGATGAGGACATCTTTTCAGTATTTCAATAGTAATCCTAGTATATTTAGGACTCTTAATCAGCTAGTAGTCTATTAGTATTGGACTGGTATTAGGACTCTCTTTTTTCCTTTTTTTTTCTTTTATGGTGGACCCCACACATTAGACATGGGCTCTAGACTTTTATTCTGTTAGAGTTGTGGGTCCCAGTTGTAGGCCCCTTTCAGTTGTTTAATTGGTATTAGATCCCAGGTTAGAATGTTGCATCCACCTAACATTCTTATGACATATGAGCAATTTGAAATATTGTTTGAAGCCATCAATGCCCTAAATGCTGGACAAAGTCAAATTGTCAGTCTTTTGGGTATCCCAAATACTCTTCATAAAGAGCATCCTACGATTCTCGATGATAAGACAGATGCCACTATTGTCATTTCTACAGTAGAGGGTGCCAGTGAAGAGTATAGTGGTGAAGAGCAGATCTGTCACATGGTGGACACTTTTATCATTCCAAAACCAGCCATGGAAGAATGTGTTGAGGATGCAATACAGGTTGAGATCATGACTCATGGAGATATTCTGCAACCAACAATTGAGAAGAGTATCTTCAATGCGTTTAATCTCCTTCGTGTTGATGCAATAGCCAAGTACGTGATCACATCGTCATTCTTTGACAGGATGATCCTTCGACTAACAGACTATATCCCTACCATTCGCAGGTCACCGGGATTTCGTTACGGACAATCATTGGCGGTGTCTCCCACAAGATTATTTTGTCGTCTCTACAAAATTCGAGGACGAATTTTTTTAAGAGGGCGAGAATTAATGCAAGCAAAGATCCGTTGGATAGGAATCTTCTTAGGATTTAATTTAGATATCTTAACAATTTTTAATTCTACTGATTTAGGTTTATTTTAGAGGTGGGCTACGGTTTTGTTTATTTGCTTATTTTATTTTTCATTTAGTTAGTAATTGTAATAAGAGTGTGAAACCTAATAAATAGGCACACTTCTAGTTAGAGTCTAATTAGGCTTAGGAGTCTTATTTTATTTTTATCTATTTATTTAGAATTATTTTGTGGGCCCCTTCCCCTTTTAGACGTGAACTCTACTAGTTTTAGTTTTAGGTAGTTTTGAGTTCCTTTAAGACTCTATTTTCTAATTGTTTTTATTTAGAATTCTATTAGGATTAGGATTGTGATTGTAAGCCTATTTAATAGACAGTTTTATTAATGTAAGGGATGGATGGATATTGAAAAAAAAAAAAAACTTTCGGTGAGTGCCTCTCTCCCTCTCACGGCTTCTCTCCCTTGTCTCTCTTTTGGTTTCTCCTCCCTCCCTTGGTTCTTTGAGTTTTTGTTCCCTTTCTCCTTTGCTGTTTCGATAGCTTCTTTCTCCTCTATATCTTTTTCTTTCTTGGTTTTCCCTCCCTAAGGTATATCCCTATTGTTTTAATTCTTTATTTTGATTCCCTACAATTATCCACCATTCCATTAATTATCCCTAAAATCATCTCACGTTACTATTTTGTTTCCACCCTTTTTTCTCCCTTCCCTGATAATGGTGTTTTCAATATTCTCCATTTATGCCCAAATCACGTCCGCATTAATACTACTATATATATATATATATATATATATATATATATATATATATATAGTATATATATATATATATATCTTTCCTAAAGTTAGTTATTTTTATTGTTAGCTACTTGCCTAAATCAGTCTTCCCATTTTAGATTGTTTCTACTTTCAGTTAGGAAAAATTGTATAAGGCAATAGAATATCAGACTTTCTTCTTTTGTAAGGTTTCAAAAGGTGAGATTGGACTCTCCATTCTTGTAAAGTTTCTACAAGTCTCTCTGTCAAGTATAGAACATATTTTGAATATGTAAAACCTACCTGAAAATCTGTCCTTCCACATCCACGTATCATTAAGGCATCGCCAGTGAAAGCCATCCTAGGTTGAGGCTGATCAGGCACATCACCAGTAACATAAGTAACGCAACCGCAAGTATGACCTGGTGTAGCACGGACCTGTGAAGAATACATGATTCATTTATGTCTTTGCACAATTTGTAATCAACACTTCAAGAAATCCTGGTAGCTCGTGTTAATGTGCTATACCACAGGTTAATATGTGAATACTGCCTTCAAGTAAAGGCTTTAATTTATTGTAACCAAGACAGAGAAAGTTGCTCAATAAATTGGATACCTACTAATGAATATCAAAAAAATACTCTAACGGCATAGTTATATAAATTCTCACAAATTAGCTAAAAACCCTTTAGTTATGTTTCAAGTATTCTTCTCATGCAAGCCTCAAGCACCCCTTGTTAAATTTTCCCCTGAAAGGGGGTCATCAGAATCCAGTTCGGTGTGAAAAACCAAGGATCCATTAGACATCTCTTATTCATTGTGAGGTGGTCATACATGCACCCATATCATGGATTATGCATATCAATGTCCATGCATGTAATCATATGTGGGTATCTTAGCTCCCCAGACTATAGTGGGACAGTTATATATGCATTCTTGATCTGATGACTGGCTGAAATTCCATAAAATAGAAGCCCGTGGACTTCTTCATGGCTTAAAGTTGACCAATAGGCAGTAGCTCAGAAGCAAACCAAGTAACTGAAGTTAGTATGAAAGTGTTCAGTTCGGTGTCAGATCAAACAAAGGTACTTAGCAATTATCAACATCAGTAAATAAATCTGTCTTGGTCTCCATTGAGTGCTGAACACTGTCGACTCTTATTCACACTTGAAACTAATCTTGTCTTATTTATGACATAAGACATCATCTTTGTTGATCAAAAGAAAAAAGCATAAAGTAGATTAATCTTAAGAGAGATGTTAGCATAGCTAATTCTCTGTATTGAAAGAAACAGTACGCAATGTGATATCATGTACACATGGGAAATCTGATCAGCTAACAGTCTCACCCATTTGAGTGCAGGCCTTGCTTTGCACATTCCTTTGATAAATATATCTTGCACTACTACTAAAGAGACAATTCTTGAGTTTTATAAAGCATGTCTACAAGGATAAAATAGGCAGAGGGATAAAGTAAGGTGAACCAATATTGTTAGGAACACCCTTCCATAATGTCATGATGCTAACCCATCAAAAGGCCCAAAGTTGTCTTTGTGGAACCAAAGAAGAAATAGAAACCTACACGAGTGATAGCTAGCACTCAAGTTCATATCGTTATATTAATCAGAAAGTAAACCAAAATTATCAGTCTGCATGCCTACCTCCAGAAAAAGATTGCCAAAGTATATTTTATCACCATGTTCAATCAGAAGATCAGCTTTCGAATTGCTCGCTTTTGAAATAATCGATTTCAGCCCTGGAACTTTACCCTGTAAGAAACAGTTAGAAACATTTTCACAAGCCAAAGGCATTAAAAGTAATTATTACCATTGTAGGATTTCAGATCCACAGTTGCATGGCACCAAGGCAAACCACAACAGTGGCCGGCTGCCTTGAGACCTAGGTTGCCTGTGTGAGAGCAAGGTGTCCAAGGAGAACGCTATATATTTATCCCAAAAATATTTTTCAACTTCTAAATGTAAAGATACATTTATGAAGGATTATAAAGGTCAAATATAGAGCAAAAGGGAGTAAATGAGATATTACAGAAACATAAGAGGCTAGAAATGAGAAATTTTTGAAATTTATAACATAAGGTGGGCAAGATCAAAAGGTTTTTAGTCGGGCAACCTTGGAACAAAAGGCAGCTGGGAGCCTTGGATCTCAAGGGGTGCCTTGTTGCGTAGACAATGCATTGACAACTATGATCAGATCTAATTAGGATTGGGTCAAAATGTATTTCTTAAATAAGTGTAAACCAATAATACAAAAGAATTCACTAACCTTCATAAGGCCAGTTCCAGTGACATGATCAGCATGAACATGGGTATTCATAGCATAAATAAGCTTTAATCCCAACTCTTTAACAAGTGTCAGGTCTCTGTCCACCATTTTGTCTACGGGGTCAATCAACTATAGAAATTCAGTTCAGTCACTATTTACTCCACATTTGGTCAACAATGAATAAATTGAAGGTAAATAGATGCATATTAAAATCCATAATTAAACCCGCCCTTAGGTAGGGAAATTCAGAAACAGAAAAGACGACAACAGGACGCTAACTGAAACCAGAGAAAAAGAACCAAGCAGTAATTGATGTACACACAAGAATAGGGAGGAAGGACTGTCAAGCATAGAAGTCCAGAAATTCAAAAACAATGGAATTTGAATGTACGAAAAATACATAAAATATAGATTTCTAAGAAACTTAACCAGACAAGCAATGCCTTCCCAATTTTAATTTCAACGTTGACCAGTAACTAAAGCAGAACATCGAATCATCAAAAAATGAAAAATTCCTATAATAATTAAATCTATCTGTCTAGATATTCAAAAAAAAAAAAAAAGAACCACAAAGGAAAGGAAAATTCAACAACATATCCACAAGAAGGACGAAATCTAAATCCACAAAAAGTTCTCAATAGTAAGAAAAGGAAAAGGTAAAATCCAAGGAATATGCAGGTTTTACTTAATGGGGAGAAAAGGTAAAATAAGTCCTTTCATTTCTTTTTGGCGAAAGTCAAATTATTTCAAGACAGTTACCCTACAAATCAAACAAATCTACAAAAGAATCTTGCATCGAATAATGTCACCTGTTGTGTGTGTATATGTAGGTGGGTGGGTGGGTGGGTGGGTGGGTGGACACTAGACTTCGACATCCTAGAAATCAAAATAAAAACTCGTGAGCGCAAAATCACTAAAAGGAAAGAGAATTGCCCACATCAAAAAGTTCAAATCAAATATTGAATCACACAATTCCAGGACGAAACTAATAAGATCAAACGACTCCAATAATACAAAATATGCTTTAAACAGAGCTCAAGAAACGAATACCCAAAAAGAGTAAGAGAAGTAGGAAAGGTTGAAACCCTCACCAGAGCAGGTTTTTCAGGATGAGAGACATCAGCGAGCAAGTAAGTATACGTGGAAGATTCCTTCTCAAAGAGTTGACGAAACAAAAGCTTCGAAGATTCAAAGCCAGAGGAGGCACTGTAAACTCTCACCTGTGATCTGGAATTCTTATTCAATTTCGTCGATGTCAAGAGACGAGGAAAAGCTGTAGCTTTGGTAGATTGAACGAAGAGATTGGACGGAGATACAGAAAAGCGAAGGAGATGGACTCGAAGCATTTCTGTATTTAGACTTTGTAACTCAAAATGGAGAACGATCGAGCAGTCTTCACTGCTTCTTCGCTACTAAAATCATAATATCACCCGTTCTTCAGAAACAACATTGGAAGATTTTTGAGTATCAAAAAAAAAATGGTAAGTTTTCGTGTGTGAAGAATATTCCTTCGCGCGCTCTGCTTTTCTCTTTCCTATCCTGAGTGGCTGAGCCACGACATTCACTGGCTCTCCTTTCTACTTGTCAGTTGACTATTTCTTGTCCTGACGCTGGAAACTATAATGACTAAAAAATACCCTTGGCATGAAACTATTTGGCTTTGGTTACGTCTTGAATCACGTGCCCTAAGTTCTTGTAGTACTGTTCGTCAATCAAAAAACCCTCTCTCTAAAAAGTTTGGCCACAAGATTGAAACTATTTCTTCATGATTTGTTAGGTGCTCAGTCGACCTTTATTCCAGGAAGATGTATTTCTGTTAATGTTTCTAGTGGCTCACGAGACTTTTAATTTTATTAAGAAGAGGAAAAGAATTTTATGAAGTCGACATGCAAAAAACATATGATCTTTTAGGGTGTTGCTTTATTGAAGTTGTGCTATTAAAATTTGATTTTTCGATTAAATGGGTTTCTATAGTTATGGAGCACGATTGTCACATATTAATTTCGATTGAATCAAAAGTGTGAGTGAATCGTCACTAGAACTAACGGTTCACACCAAGATCTCGATAACGTCGTATCCATTTATACAAACCATTGTACATAAACATAATCAGAATATAAATAGATACAGCGAAAGTTTTAATATAAATGAACTAAATACTTCTATTGACAAATAAAATAAATTATCTAATTATCTAAATATCAAAACGTATATAAAATATCTTTACATTGTTTATAAAATCCAACTGAAATAAAATAACTAAATCAATAATATCCTAGAGGTAGGTACACGCAGTAAGGGCACTAGCATGAAGCGTCATGCTAGTCCTCCTCTGCTTGCACTTTCAAAGCAGCAGTACCTCCATACACTGGAGCATCCACGTAGTTCTCTACAGTATAACATGCATCAACATCTAAAAACATGTATATATACAAGGATGAGCTCACAACTTAGCTCAGTAAGAAAATCAAACAATGCAACAAACAACATGCATGAGTAACATTCACATTATGGTCTGGTTTTAAGTTTGCAATATGCTATAAAAATGATTAGCGACCACCGCACCTCTATACACGAGTGTGTGAATTCTTCCAATGGATCAAACACCATTGTCGTCCCACATGCACCCACCATGGAATAGAGATATAGCTAAAATATCCAGATCACACACCACCAACACTTCTCCTGATACCTTATCCATACCAACACGTAAGTCCCTATTAGCAAGGGCTTACAACTAACCAATCATATATGTCATCATAGTAGGCCCTATCCCAGCACAGCTCCCTACGGCATAGAGATAGCGCTCGAGTCTGGTGGTCAGGCCAGAGTCCACAATGTCACGTCATCCCCCTGATACTCTACCCGCATCAAGCATGCTAAGACAACAGCGATACGAAAAGGTGTCAGTGTGAGGAATGATCCAAGACCCCCGGCCCTTCCCATTCCACACACCAACAAAAACAATCGCAAATGCCTAACAATCACATCCTAGCATAGCGAGTATGCATGAACAATATAATAATTGAAAGTAAAGATGACATATGAATATGTACAATCAACACTCCATATAACAATAATTATTAACAACGTTTTACTGTTAATAGTTAATTAGGGTTTGGGTCCGATTCTCTTACTTGACGCTTGATTGCTAGCTTGTTCCACGTCATAATTTCCAATCTCGCTACCACAGGGTCCTACACGATGTTAGGGCTCAGTTAAAATTGGTTCCTTAGGATTTTACGTTGGTCGAAAACCAACTAGGTTACAAATATCTGATACAGTGCATTACCGGTCATAGGTACCGGTTGCTGCACTGTGGGGATGGTGCGACCTGTATGGTCTATCGGTCCCCCTTTGACCAGTTCCCGAGAGGTACCGGTCGCATGTGCGACCGGTATGGTCGATCGGTATGCCTCTGGAAGACCACCAACTTGGTGTTCGTCTTCCGTCGATCACCCATTATGACTCTTAGGGTTAATCCTAAGCATACTAGGCCTTAGCAATGTTTTAGGATTGTTTTTATCTTTCATTCAAGGCCTACATTATAAGAAACCTTAGTTTAGCATTCAATCTAGAGTTTATCGACTGAATTAGGATTTAACGGAATTTTAGGGTTTTAGATCAATACCTAGCCTTGCATGATATTGATTAGTCATCTACAATACTTAACTTAAAGAAAAATTCAGGCACTTACCGTTGGTTCATGAACTATGGTGTTCTTCGTCCAACAGAGGTTCTTCTTCAACCTTTCCCAGCTCCTTATCCTCTTCAGATCTCTTTCTCCTCTCTAGGGTTGTGAGAATCAATCAAAGAGGTTTAAGGAGGTTTAGAGGTTCTTAAATAGGCAAGGATGAAGTTTAGAAAAATTCTCCTACATTAGGAAAATCTCTAGGACTGAGATTTGACAAGCGGGACCCACAGAGATCAGTTTCCGGATCTGACTAGTCTGCCTGCGCAGACATATCGATCGACCAGTATATAGACCGATATCATGAGATCGGTGTAAAAATTATCATCAATTTTGGTCCGTTTTCGTACCTGATTGTCATCCACTCATCCCGTCTGATCCGATTATGATTGGAAGACCAGTTACGACATGAAATAGAGATTTAGATCGGGTTCATAGAGTGCGGGTCTTACAACGATAATATCTCATGCTCTTATCATTAATGAAATGGAAAGAGGACAGTTCCTTCCATTACACGACATGGTTCTTTCCCCTGTTCTATTTATTATTTGTGCACAAGTCCTATCTATTATCATTTTTTTTTTGTTGCTAAAAAGTCCTATTTATCATCATACAACATGCAGAGCGTGAAAAAGATATAACTAGTATTCAATTTCATGCTTCCTTTCAACCAGTTACTCACATTCTATTTGCCGACGATAGTCTTCTATTTTGTCTTGCAAATCTGAGGCACATTTTATCCCTTAAATCTTGTTTGGATAGATACCGTCAAGCTTCAAGACAAAGTATAAATTACAAGAAATCCATTCTCATATTTAGTCCAAATACCCTGGCAAAGTTTAAGAGATGGTTCTTCAGAATTCTGAAGATTCCTTATGAGGAATGACCATCGAAGTATTTGGGATTGCCTTCTAAATTGGGAATCTCTAAAAAACAGGCTTTTAATGCTATATTGGATCGAACTTTTAATTGACTTAATGAATGGAAGGCAAATTTGTTATTTTTTGCAGGCAATGAAACTCTCATCAAATCTATGGCTATCCCAATTTTCAATTTTGAGGCATCCCATTTCAAACTTCCAACTTCATTCCATGATTCAATTAGGAAAGCTTTGGCGGACTTCTTCTAGAGTAATGGAGGTAAGAAAAATAAGATACATTGGATATCTTGGAATAAATTAACAAAATCCAAGGATTTAGGTGGTTTGGGTTTTCAAGATCCAACCTTTCATAACTAAGCTTTATTAGCTAAATTGGTTTGGAGATTACTTACTAGTCCTAAATCCTTTTGGGTCCAAGTTATGAAATCTCTCTATTTTCTTATAGGAGATTTTTTTTAACGCAAAATTGGGTAATAGACCGTCTTGGGCCTAGAGAAGCATTTTGGATGGTCGACAGGTCTTAATGGGGATTCACATCCTCTCCTACCAGTGGCTCTGGGAGGACAGTGGCAACCTACCTTGGATGGCCGCCACGTGACTCTCGATGAATCTGAGACCCACATCCGAACTGACACCCAATTGACAAGTCGATCCGACAGGGAGTGTCGGCTCAGACGTGGGTCTCGGATTCACCGGAGAGCCACGTGGCGGTCATCCGAGATAGATTGTCGCGTCCTCCCAAAACCATTGGGAGGAGACGATGTGAATCCTCTTAATGGAAGGATTAATATGGCATATTGAAAAAGACAATAAATGAGGATTTGTAAGGATTCTTGGATTCCCAACCTACCAAATTTCAAGCCATCCACTGGTTAAAAGCTTGATTTGTTACTTCAATGGGTTAGTTATTTAATTGACCCGTTGTATAGATGTTGGAAGAGAGATTTGATTTCAGCCGTTTTCAACTCTTGGAGGCGTCTGCAATCTTTGATATACATCTTAATCTTTTTCCTAAAGAGTATTTCCTTATCTATAATGCATCAAAGAATGGCATATTCTCCAATCTTCTTCCATAGCTACATCTATCTCATCTTAAGACAACCCTCATTCAATGGGGGCAGATTATTTAACAATATTAATTGATGCCAGCCTTCCTCTTGACTCGGTGAATAGAGAGGTCTTGGGTTTTCTTTTCTCGATGGTGGTGATCGTCTTTTGAAGGTTGTCTCCAAGTCCTGGTCTTTTAAGGAAGCTTTGGAGGGAGAACTATTGGGATTCACATCGTCTCCTCCCAGTGATTCTGGGAAGACGCGGTAATCTATCTCGGATGGCTGCCACATGGTTCTCGGGTGAATCCGAGACCCACGTCTGAGCCGACAACCCCTGTCGATTCGGCTTGTCGGCTGGGTGTTGACTCGGACGTGGGTCTCGGATTCACCGAGAGCCACGTGGCGGCCATCCAGGGCAGGTTGCCACTGTCCTCCCAGAACCACTGGGAGGACATGATGCGAATCCTAACTATTGGCGGTTTCAAAAAGCTCTTATGGAGGCTTTAAAGGAAGGTCAATAACGCATCTCTCAGATTCTAAGAAATTGGTGGATGTTATCAACTCAAAGTGCAGCTCTATTCTCTTTATTCTTGGGGATATTTTTCATTTGACATCCTTGTTTCAAGATTGGATTTTTTTTCTTCTTTTGTTCCAAAGGTTGTTAATGGTTTAGCCCATACTTTTGCCAAGGAGGCTTTAACTATGTCAAGTTGAGTTTCATGGCATATTTCCTCTCCTTGGATTCAAGATTGTTTCACTCTTGTTTTCTTGGTTGTATCCCGGTCTTCGTTTGAATAGATTTTCAAAAAACAAAAAACCCTAGCGGTAATTAGGCTTTGCTTTCATGAAAGATTACCTTTAAGGAGAAATTATGCTGAAGCTATGGGAAAGTGCATAATAAGGCTGTTTAGTATGCATTCTTAGAATGTATTCTAGATCAAAAACACATTCTGAAATGACAATAATTCAATGACAATGTTTTGTGTCTTGTATGCATTCTCTTTCTTGAATAATGGAATGTGTTAAAGAATGCGACATATTCTGGAATGCATATTTTAACCCATTTTGTATTCAGACCCAAAACGGAACTGCCTTGCTCTTTGGTCCACTCTCATCCTATTTTAGGAATGCCTTTTTCATTCCGAATTGTAAAAATGTATTCCAATAATACATACATACCAAATGCAACTAATTCTATCCTGCTGGTGTAAATTGTACAACATTAACTGGATATCAATAATCAACTACTAAAAATAAGGATAGATGGGTGGTTTATATTGAAATGGCTTAAAATGTGGTGGCATTTCTTCAAGGTCTAACAAAAAGTGTAGGATCACGGTGTTCATCAAATTTCTAATGCACTGGTTGCAATTTATGTCTTCCAAAATAATTTAAAGTTTGAATGCGACGCAGGTAAATAATCTAAAAAAGGGGGATGTGTTGGTTCACTTCGTCTCAAGTTGTGCAATCAATCGAGTGAGTGCTCCAGCAACTAGAGTCACTCAGCGTCATGCAGGTGGAGTGAACTTCAGCCATTGGATTATGATTGAAGACACTGCACAACTAGAGAAGAGCTCCTTCCACTATTTGGGTGTGAAGTGACAGTCTGGTTTTGGAATTCCTATGAAAAGATTAAGGAAAAAGATAATCTCTTGTTGTCCAGTCCCTTCAATCACGATATTATGATTGGAATCCCTCCAACAACGGCAGAGGATCCATACAGCTGATTAACACCAGATGTGTGTCTGATATCAATCTTCTCTTTTCTCTTTAATAATTTGCACTAGAACCGTTTATCAAAATCGGATCGAACCGTTTACACCAGAACCAAGAGACCGTTTAATAATCGATTCAATTGTGGTTTGAAATTTATCACTGTTTATCGAAATCAGACCGAACCGCTTAAACCATTTTAACCATCCGGGTTACACCAACTAGACATCGATTAAACCGAATAGAGTATAAACCTTTTATTTCCTAAAAGCTAAACTAATAAAACCTAATCTCATTTCCTATATTATTAATATATTATTTTCAAGACTGAAGACTCCAACCCCAATTAATATAATATTTTCCCAAAAAGTCAACCCTAACTTCAATTAATATACTATTTCCCTAATACCCAACCCAATTCCCAAAGGCCTAAACTAAGGGTGTCAACGGGCCGGTCTGGGCCGGTTTTGGTCCGGACTGAACCGGTGTCGAGTTTTATAAGCCCAGCCCAAAACATGTCCATTAAGAGTTTGGGCTGGGGTGGGCTGGGACACAAAGCAACGGCGGTCCGGTGTCGATTGATATCGGAGGGTTTATTAAGGTGATTCGGGTTGGTTCGATCCGGATAGGATTTATCGGACTTATCGGGCCCCTTTATATGTAAACTATAAGCATTTTATTATTTATATCTATAAAATTAGCATTATTCCTTCCATATGTATGTAATTTAATAAACTAAAACAATTAACATAATCTTTTCAACTATAGATTCACATAATCTTCTCGATCATGAAGTGAACTCTAATAGTGTAACACAAGTTATTAAAATTTAAAACCATTAAAATTAAGAAATTAGGCCCGAACGGACCTTACGAGTGTTCGGGTTGGATTTTAGCGGTTTGGATTAATTCAGGCTTCTTAACGGACTGGTCCGGTTTGATTTCGATTTGGGCTGAAACGGTGTCGGGCTTTACAAGCTCAGACCAAAACCTGTCCATTAAGGCTCGATCGGCGGGTTCGGTTATATTGGGCTGGCTCGGTCCGTGCTACCGGGCCGGGCCCAGTTTTGACACCCTTAGCCTAAACCATAAGACTAAAATTGTAACACTGAAAAGCATAATAAGCATTAATCATTATTCCATTAGACATAACAACATTACAACAATTTCATTCTCTCCAGTCTGGACTCTTTTGTTTCCTTCCCATTTGAAGTTTGAAGTTTGAACTTTCAACTTAGTCTTTGACGTTTGAGTTGTTGGAGTCGGACCGTTCATTGCTGGTGCTGAATGCCAGAGGAAGTTGGAAGGTATATTCATCTATTACTCTTTTTAGTTTTTACAATACAGTGATAGTGATACTTTGTTCGATTATTCAGGTGTACTTTGTGGTCAACAATATCTCCATCAACAAAGGGAGCGTAAGATTGCTAAAGAATGTATTTTTTTTTTAATTATAAAAAATCGATTAATAACCGAAATGTTAAACCGTTTATAAACCGCAAGCAAAATCGATTAATGAAAAATCATTTAAAAATCGATAAAACAAAACCAATTACTAATCGATTCTTATTTCAATTTTAACACCATTTAGTTAATCAATTCGATATTAATTTTACCCTTTTATATATCATATTGTACCAGATCAGACCGTTGAATTGATTACAAACCGTTTAGTACCCTTCTTAATAATGCATGGCAAAAATACGAGGGACGTCGCAACCCCTCCCAAGGAAAGCTTACTTTTCACTAGATGCATGCAACACTCCCAGATAACGGTTTTCGAGGGGGGTTTCGGCCATGGTTATAATCCAAGTATCCATGGTTATAATCGGTCCAAGCCGTCGGACTGTAACACTAACCTTTTGGGATCTACTTCTGGATCGTCCAATTTTTATATTATCATATTGAAATAAAATGGAAATTCTAAAAAAAAATAATAAAAATCGGAAAAAAAAAACACTTTTTAGGGAATCTACTAATGGATCGTCCATTTTTTATATTAACATATTGAAATAAAATGAAAATTCTGAAAAAAAATCATAATAATCTGGAAAATAAAGAATGCATGAACTTTAGCCATTTTGAAGATTCACTCAAAGCAATTAAAAATCCAAATTGAAAAATTGAGATTAAATCGGATGTAATCAGGATCGGTCATTGCCAAAATAGATACAAATCGGCCGGATGAACCACGGGTTCATCTATATATTTTTTTTATCTTATCCGAAATTACATTTGCTTAGTTGAATTCTTTTTTGAACCTAGGCTTTTTAACCTAATTTTTATACACGACCTGCACATTTATACTGTCAACATCACCATTCATCCATCAAAAAAGGGTAAATTTGGTATTACATATTATTCATTTATTTCCATCCAACATGGAAACAACAACCATGTATGTGCACGGTTGTCTACAAAACCTTTTGCCCATTTTTTTTCCCAGATAGTAACTATCCATGTAATAAATATAAGAAAAAATTTCATCTAACTCCCAAAAACTATGTCAAATTCGATCCAACCCCCAAAAATTTCAAAAGTCTCATCTAGCACTCAAAAAGCTTCCAAATGTCTCATCTACCACCCAAAATTTTTTCACCGTTAATCAAAGAGACCCCACCCGTTAGTAGAGTCTCGTTAGTTGCAAATATTAGGACAATAATACCCTTATTCCAAAAGTAAAAGACAATAATGCCCTCATTCCCATATGTTTTTCAAGTTTCTTTCTTCCCAAAGCCTAGAAATTTGGAGACGAAGAGCAAGAAACAAGGGGATCCTCCTCTGATCGTTTCCTACGTCGGAGTTCAATGTCTGCAATTTTTTTTTTTCGTTTCTCTAAAGATACTTCAATTAAAAGGGTTTTTGTTGCTCTATTTTTTTTTTTTTTTTTTTAAGTTAAATGTTTTATGGATGGGTCTAATCCAAGCAACAAACGAAAGAGGATCTATATAGAGATTGAGAGAAGATTACGGGAGAAGAAATAGGGATTGTGGGGGAAAAGTGAAGGAGAAGAAGTAGGAAGGAGAGAAGATATGGAGTGGGGCCGTGGCCAGAGAGAGAGAGAGAGTCCGAGAAGAGGGGAAGGTAAAGAAATTTTAGGAAAAAAAATGAGGGATTGTGGGAGAAAAGTGAAGGAGAAGAAGTAGGAAGGAGAGAAGATAGGGAGTGGGACCGTCGGTGGCCAGAGTGAGAGAGAGAGTCCGAGAAGAGGGGAAGGAAGGTAATGAAATTTTAGGAAAAAAAAGAGGGATTAGGGAGAAAAGTGAAAGAGAAGAAGTAAGAAGGAGAGAAGATGGGAGTGGGGCCGTCAATGGGTAGAGTAAGAGAGAGAGTCCGAGAAGAGGGACACATGATTTCAGAACAAAAATTCCTCACGGCTCCACATCATCTCTATAAAATCGAGGACAAGTAAAAATAAAATAAAGCTTCATTTAACGAGATTTGCAGAACATCAGGCAGGATAATCGAGATCCAAAAAGGACTAGATCTTCTTGACCTAGATTTTGAAATGACCAAGCAATCAAAGTGAAATATATCTCTTTTTAATGAATCTGGATTTGAGTTGGAAGGGCTTGGGATCATTAAAGATTAGGTAATGGAGTGCTAATGATGATGATATAAAACCTGCAACTCTGTCCGGCCATGGTAATCGTTATCGATCATGAATGATTCTCAATTCCCGATCTGAAATACAACTTGCAAGTGATGAAATTTTATGAATTTTTTTTTTTTGAGTTTCATTTTAATGTTTTAAAGAAAGAGTAAATTAGTAACTTTATCTCATTTTAATGTTTTAAAGTTTTAAATAGAAAGGGTAGGAATGTCTACTCACATGTTCAGTCAAGTCTGTCAGTTAAATGGGGTCGGTTAGAATTTCTGAAAACCATTGGGTAGTAGATAGAATTTGATATAGTTTTTGGGGGTTAGATGAAATTTTTTCTAAATATAACTAAAGGTCATAATTTTAAGTATCGATACCATAATATGCCTCGTATTCACCGATATATATCTATATCGACAGTGATCGATACGATACTCTTCGATATATATATCTTCTTATTTAAACAAAAAGTGTATCCATTGTATCGACTGTATTGAACCGATACGACTAGATACACATCGATACGGTTAAGGCACTTGATACTTATCGATACACTTGAGTTTCTATTCTCATAAAAAATAAGATGCATTTATCGATGTGGTTCAATACACCTTGATACAAACCGATACAGTCAATACACCAATATAAAACTTGATACAACTGTTTTTTTTTTTTTTTTCACTTTTATGGTCTTCTTCTTTGCTGAAAACATACAGTTCATGTGAACCGAAGGTTATAGCTCATCAAATGTTATCAAATGTATCTTTAATCCTTATAAATATTTCAAAATTGCTTATTATAGTATTTTTATACTTAAAAATTGGTTTTTGCATGTTTCCTAATTATTCTCATGTGTATCTTATCCTATATCCTTACGTATCCTAGTGTATCCACCGTATCCATGATACGTCTCTTAAAATCGCCCGACTGATATGTTACCAATGCATGATACTTTAATCCTTACTAAAGGTTGAACTTTTATATGAAATTATAGTAACTTGATTTAAAAAAATATATGATTGACTTAATTTCTTCAAGTTTGACTATAAATTGATTAACTTAATTTATTCAAGTTTGACCACAAATTAACACCATACGTAATAGATGCTATGCCCGACCATGGTATCATCTTACAAAAAAATATAGCTCAAAGTTGACATATTATATGAAATTATACTAATTTTATTGAAATTGGATTGATTGACTTATTTTCTATAAGTATGACCACAAATTCAATAGTAGAAGTAGGATTGATTTTAAAAAAAATCACATGTTATGTCACAATTGTATCACATCTAATGACAAGTTAACCCATCGTACGACAATTGAACATGAAATATTTTAATTTTATTAATTCTCTTTTTCGGTTGATTTAAATTCTTTAAAATTGACCACAAAATTGAACACCAATGGGGGACGAGATTTGTTATCAAAAAGTCATATATCTCTGTCCCATATGACCCATGGTATCATGTCTTAGAATAAATATATAACCATATACAACAATTCCACATGAAATTAAAGCCCATTTAATTTTTTTTTAAAATCGAGAGAGATAAGATAAGAAAGAATAACAGGTGGTGTATAGAAACAAAATTAATTTTTCATATTTAATGCCCACCAACCAAAGTGATGTCGATAGAATCAACATGAGAGTACCAAAACTCATCCTTTGCCTGATGCTACCCTGTGGTCCGCCGACAATTGAGTCTAATCTTAAGGAGTAATGACTATTTATTTCATTTACCAAAAAAAATAAGACTATTTATTTCTCATTTTTAATGAATATGGATGTTCCTTATATTTCCTATTTTTCTTAATAGTTGTTTTTCTTGGTTTTAGTTTTATTTTTCGAGGTCTAAATAGGGAATTGTGATCACTTACATGTACATGTATTTTTCTTAACATCTCATCATCACCGTTGATGTAACATGAGACCCACTTTTAGAGTATAGAATCCACTGAATATGAATTATAAAAAATTCTTAATAAGAATATTCATACAAGAATATTCAAGTACATACAGATAAACTATTATTAAAGAGGATCTTCACTGTTAGTGGAGGCTAGTGGAGGCTGTAATATTTTTGTTTTTGTACATTTTCTTTTCAATAAAATTTGATTATTTATTAAAAAGAAAAAAAAAACTATCTACTTCGTTAAAGCTCATCCGATCACAGCTTTTCGTAGCCGTCCAAATAAATATAACCATCCAACAGTCCAGAATTAGGATTGTCGGCTCTCTTATCCTCCAAAGAAAATACCAAGTTATCAGCGCCGTTCAACACCGTGTCATGCCACGTATACATTGAGATTTCATCTTTCTCCCTCATCCAACACGTGTATTATAAAATCAAACCGACACGCCGATTGATAAGCTTTTCAAACGAGATCTGAAACATTCACCTTTCCTCATATTTCTTTTCTCTGTCATCTCCGACCATCGGAATACTAAGGATCTTCTCCGGAAACTGTCAAAGTGTTAACCATATTAATTCACCAATGTCGGTGGCAGTAACTGATGATGACGTTCTCTTCCTTTTGAATGGATTTATCTTTTTTTTTTTTGCTTGACATTTTAACTGATTAATACAAATAATAATAAATGACGAATTCGTATTTTCAGATAAACCTCTGCTGTGACGCATTGATTGCATAGTTTCAGTATCAGTTTAAAGGGACACGGAGCTTTGGTGATGTTCAATTGAGAAATCAGAAGGTTTGGTGTTCAATTTCTGCTTGATTGGAAGAAAGACAAGAAAAAGAAGTATGGGTTTACGTCTTTTGCTGATTGTTTGATGGAAGTTTTGTCTGTACCTCCTGGATTCTTGTTTGATATTCTCTTATTCCTTCCGCTATTTTTTACCGCGAAGTTTTGAAATTGATGGATGTGATTCCAGTGAAGGGGAACTGAAAGGAGGAATATTATAGGTATATGCATGATTCATTGGGAAGCAATCTTTGTGAAAAATTTGAATGATAATAAGTCGGTTAAGATTGTGGAAGGGGCAGTTGTAAGTTGGAAGTTCAGCAAAAGAGATGGATATAACGCAGGTCTCTATCATACATCATGTTGCTATTGTGTTCGTGTTGCTTTGGATCTTGTCTTCGTTCGGTTGGTGTCATCCTGTCGTTTATTTCGTATGCTTGGTTTATCTTTATCAGGTATTCCTATTGTTTTTTCATGTTTGAATGTTTTGGATCTACTTGGTTCAACGGGGATTCTTTAACTAAGAAGGGTATTAAGTTAGAAGATTAATATTTCGTTTCGGAATCTAGCATTCCAGTGAGATAGGTTATGAAATGTTTCCTCATAATATGCCTCTTTCACTGAGCTTTTGTTTCTCTTCTTAAAGGTTCATGAGCGTTGTAATCTGAGGCTGCGTAAGAGATTACAATTCGAGGAAAGCAAGCAAGCAAATCAGAGAAGGGTAATTTTTATCGTCGTAGTTTTGTGGCTTTTCTATTTCAGTTTTCTACATTTTTTTTTTCTTTCAATAGTGAACGTTACGTTTGTGCTTCCAGCTTTTCAGTGGAAATTTATGAACAATTGAGGACTTTTAATGCTGTCGGAGCATATTGGCTGATTTCTTTTATCTCTTTCTTTTAGGTTCTTTCCGATTCAGAGACAGTGCGGTGGTTGAACCATGCAGTAGAGAAAATTTGGCCTATATGCATGGAGCAGATTGCATCACAGAGACTCCTCCTTCCTATCATACCTTGGTTCTTGGAGAAGTACAAACCTTGGACTGCTGTATGAATTCACTTTCTGAGTATTTGAACCCCATAGGCCATCTTATGATCTACTTTCTTGCTGCAGCGATCTGCTTGTATTCCCATTACCAATAATATTTAGTATGGAGAGTATATCATTGTAGTTAGATTTTTTTTTCTATTGTGGCCCTGAGCTGTAGTGTTTGGGGTTGACCAACTATATATTAAGATGTCAGTGTAATATTTGATTGATATTTTCATTGCGTCTGTTGAGAAATTAATTTATTTCTTTTACCGTCTATTATATGTGCAGAAGAAAGCAGTGATTCAACACCTGTACTTGGGAAGGAACGCACCTATGTTCACAGAGATTAGGGTTCTTCGCCAAAGTGCTGATGATGATCACTTGGTATAACTCACTGATCCCATCATTCGAGCATATCTGTCACTTTTTTTTTATTGGTTGGTGTAATTATTTCCTATTTCTTGCAATAAAAAGTTTACAATTAAGTGAATGCAGGTTCTGGAATTGGGAATGAACTTTCTCTCTGGGGATGATATGAGTGGCATACTTGCTGTGAAAATGAGGAAAAGGCTAGGATTTGGCATTTGGGCTAAGATGCATGTCACAGGCATGCACGTGGAAGGCAAGGTAAAAAAATTGATGGTTTTTAACTTTTGAGGTATGTTGGATTGAATGTCAAGCTTTCATTCTGAAAGGATCAGTATACTGGTAATTGATGAGAATTTACATAATAATGTGGTGTAAATTATAAAACTCTTTTCATTTGGTGAGAAATGTTTCATTGAAAACCTTATAGGCAGAGTAGCTCAGAAATAAAAAGCCAACTGATAGAAATCAGCACAACATGAAGGGGCAAAAAGACCAAAAAACAAATAAAGGAAAATAGTATGGAATCCCTACTTGGGCATTTGATAAGTTTCACAATTTACAGTGGAATGTGAACAGGAGACTTCTTAACTTTCCTTCTTTCATTTTTTTGTTGGTGCTTACATCTTCACCCCCACCTCCCACGTCAACTCTCCCATGCGACACTGCAAAGGGATGATTGGATCCCAGGACCTGGGAGCAACAAGCCATGGTGTTTACCATCTGAGACAGTTGGCACCTTCAAAGCTTCTTAACTTTCTAATCATCTGCAAGTAAATAACTTACAAAAGATAAGTATATTTTTCCAGGTGCTGGGATAAAGCACAAAATATTAATGAGGGTTCTCTGCTTTTTAAGGGATTTGAATCAGCCCATCTTTTATGTAGACCAGATTTTCCAATAGCTTGAATTGATGAAATAAGGGGATGTTGTTCTGATGATATGAATTGATCTGTGTGAACTCATGCATGGGGTTGCATTTTAGTAGCAGATCTTGTGAAGTGCCATTATCCAGTGCTGGTCCCTCCTATGCAGGGTCCTGGCCTCCTGGGAGGGTTGAGTTTGGAGACACTCCTAACCTTTGACATTTTTACGCAAAGTGCTGCTCTTAAGACTTGAACCGGGCATTTTCCCTGACAGCCCAAACTTTTTACCATTGGATAATGAACCTTGTGAGTGTCGATATTGCCACATCTCCATCTGATTGACTTCTAAGCTTTGGAACAAATCTAGACTTAGATTTACATCAGGATTTATGTTTCCTAGTTTCCTAGTTGTTTATCTTTACTAGTTTTGATAGAAGACTTATTAGCGTAATCTTTTCATTCTATTGTAGTCGCTCTATTTTCTATTCAACAAGATCACCAGTAGGAGGAGAGACAATTTCTCTCTCCCCCTCTTGTTGTTTTCTATCCATCTTTTCCTTATCTCTTTTCTTTCTATTTTGTTACATGGTATCAGAGAAATCACTTGGGTTGCCTTTTGAGAGTCATTTAAGGTTCTTGCGCTGGTGTGCGACCACCATTGCTACCTATGCTGCGTCTGCTTTAGTTTCTAATTCTTTGGAAGATCTGGTATGTCATCTCTGCAGATCTAGTAAGCATTCTCTGCAGTTCTGGTTCTGTTTTGTCAGTGTAGGATATTTAATTTATGGCTTGGTCTGATTTCCTGAACTGCTATCCTCCATTAATGGCTGCTTGACTAGTTTATTGATTTGCTTCATCTATTCGATTCCTTGATTTCTCTGTCTTCACCATTAACTTGATCTCTGCCAACATTTTGGGTCTGTTGATTCCCATTTTGTTACTACAAAACCAGATCTGAAATCTGGGTTTTTTTTCTTCAATCTATTACTCTCGTGTTTGGCCTTGTTGTTGATATATTCGGTCTCCATCAATTATGGGATCTATTATTGCTTAATCTGTTGAACTACTGCCCACTGCCATCGATTGCTAGTTTAATAATCTTAATCTGATTCTATTTATTGTTATCGAAATTAACTGATAGACTCCTATCAGTTTAATGTTTGCTTGATATATTCTTATCCCCACACCTGATCCTGATCAGATTTGGTAATTGGCCAATTGCAGTAGGTTACTACCTGTCCAAATTTGACCATCATCTAAATGTCAGATTTTGATTTTTTTAGTTACTGCTAAAAATATACTTGCATCATAACCCTATTCCGAGTCACACTAGGACTTCTCTTATCTCTTTATTTGACTGTTGGATCCTATTGTAATTTGGATATATTGTTTGCTCGGTACTACTTTCGTTTATTCTCCCAAAGACAGGTCAGGTCCATACGTAGGGACTCTGCCCCCCGCCCCCATGTGAGATCAGTGATAGGCTTTGGCTTCGGCTCCGCTTATTCAATTACAAACCTCAAATTTCGCTACAAAATTTAATCAGAGCGTTCCGAGTGCAAAGCAGGTCAGATTCTGTTATGGTCATGTTCTGGTTTGGCGGATCGTATGGCCCTGGTTATTTTACTAGTTGGGATATCATTCCTCATTATTTGAAGACCCCTGGTTATTTGTCCACTTAAGGGTGGAAAGGAGTATATTTGCTCGTGTTCGTGTTTGCTCATGTTGGAGCCTACTACCTCTTTGCTCGTGGATGAGCCTACTCCCTCTTTGCTTGTGTTGGAGTCTATTATTTTTGTGTCTCTTATTGGAGACTATTACCTTTTTTCTCATGTTGGAGACTACTACATTTTTTCTCACGTTGGAGACTACTGCCTTTTTTCTCACATTGGAGACTACTACCTTTGCTCATGTTAGAGTCTACTACCTTTGCTCGTGATGGAATATACTATCGTCTATTACCTGTTTGCGCATGATGGAGCTTACCTATTTGCTTATGATAGAGTCTACTATTGTTTACTACCTACCTATTTACTCATGATGGAGCATAGTTCGAAATCTCAGTTCTCGAGGGTGTCTCGACCCTTGAGAAAACCGAGATTACCGAGATCTCGGTCGAGATCTCAGCGAGAACCTGCCGAAAATCTTCGAAATCTCAGTTCTCGAGGAGTTTCGACAGGTTTTTTTTTATGGTTTAAGCCATTTTTTGATGTTTTAAGTTCATTTTAGAGCCATTTTAAGACTATATTGCAGGAAAATATTTATTTAACATATATAAACACATTTGAAGCATAAAAAGTAATCACATTATCGAAAAATCATACATTCATAAATCATAAATCCCACAAAATGACATAATTTACAAGTACTCATTATATGAAAGACTTAAATACTCAAAATGAAATAATACATTCCCATCAGTCCATCCCAATGTCTAATCATATGTAGAGTGGCGTGCAGGTTCCATCTGATCAGATTGACTTTGCTAAAGAAAATATATCTCGGTCTGATAAACAAAATCCTGCCACGACATCTTTCAGCTATAGAAGGTCTGGTAGTCTTCCACATATTTCTCATACACATGATCCGGGAAGTTTCTAAAGATACCCAACCTTGTATACAAATTCACCATAATGTGGAGTAAAGTGAGCATATATTGGCTGGTGTGGGGGCGTGGTTCTTTGCAAATTTGGGACTGAAAAGAGATTGTCCACAAAGTTTAAGCCAGTCTATGATGTAGCATTACTGGTATCAGCGTAATAATCATATGCACTTCCCATCATGTTGTCATCATCACCGGAATAAGAACCGTATGCAGAAGTAGTGCCAAATCCATGAGCATTCTATTGCCCCTGCTCTTGTCCACTGCTACCCTCAATGCTCAGTCCTCCAAAACTTGTGGACATGCTATCAATTTCAACATCAGGCATAATATCAGGATCAGGAACGATGTCAAAGAAACGATCTTCTTCTTCTTCCACTAGTTGCAAAGGGCGTTCCCGTTGACGAGAGCTACGTGTATACCCAGTCGTAGGCCGTGATGAAGATGCGCGTCCACCATGATCTGGATCCTGTGTAGCGTGTGTATATTGACTCTCACCGGTCCATCTAATAATGGGTACAGTCGGTTTAGGATCACCACCACCACCCTCATCACCACCACCACTACCATCATCACCACTACTATCAGAAGTTAACCAGCCACTTTGATCCATTATATCATCATCGCCTTCTAAGTCACTACCAGTACCAGCTGGGGGGTCAAACGGTCTAGGCGATTGTGCGTGTACACGACCCTTATCCGAGGACATAAATCGCTCGAGATTAGAACCCATCGGAGCAGACACAGTGGGATCGGGCATCCCACTAGGCTCATCCATCACTGGAACTGCTGTCTCTCACCCATTCCACATAGGGATCCTCTTCATCTGAAGATAGTTGGAAAACGTCGGCTAGCTCGATCAGCTCTTGTTCATTTCTTTGTTCAAATTTCAAGCATTGTACCCTCAGTCTAATGTTGTAATGGGCGTAGACCAAGTCATTTAGTCATTGAGAGCCCAATTTATTCTGCCTCTTTGAACGGATAAGGGAGAAAGTATTTCAATTTCGCTCACACCCAGATGCGGAACATGTTTGAGATAAGACTTTGATTGCTATTCTCCTCAACTCAGGTACATGCTCGTCATACAACAACCACCACTCAGCTGCACAAGATGAAGAACACATTTTAATACACATATTAAATAAGATATGTTACTTGAAAATTTTAATTTCCATAATTCCATGCCAGGATCGGTCTTATCTCATCCAGCCACTGCAGCGGGAGTTCCAAAACTCCCAAGAGCATCTCTGAACGTTTTCATCTACACCCATTTCAAAATTTATAACCATTAGCCATTGTAATATGTGGATATTCAAATAATTCAACACTTAAACCATACAACTCACCTCCAGATTGACCAGTGCTTGTACAGTATAATCTGACACTAATTTTGCCGCACCGATAAGGTCAAAATTGAGCCTAAGCACATATGAATATTGATACTTGGGGTTCAAATAGTATGCTGCAAAATATGAGACGCGAGATTAAAATAGAGTACTAACTATTAAGTGAAACTAAATTAAAGACATTATTAAATATACTCACCAGCTTTATGCAATGGGTGCATCAGCTGACTCTCCCATCGATCTTTGATAATCTTCACAAAATGTTTGTTTCCACGTGGAAGCACAGTTTTTATAAGGTCCTTCAACATATCCATGGCAGCATATAAATGTGGCATGGTGGGCTGGAATGTTGTATCCACTAATCTCAGCACCTTCACTACTGGCTCCAGAATTTTGACTACATCCTTCAGTGTTCTCCAAAATTCCTCCAAAGCTATAGTAGTCTGTGCTTGAACCCCAGCAGGAGAGCTGGACTCCCTCCACCCAAGCCAGTCCTCAGATGCAAACATCGATCTAAGGCCTACCATCTTTGCTTGAAAGCTCTTTAGTGCTATGTAATTGGTAGCAAATCTAGTAATGTCGGGTCTTACCAAGTCTCCTCCACATCTCTCCCTCAGCAAGTTCAAAGAATAGCCATGGTTGTATACAAATGTTGTCACCTGGCGTGCTTGTTCAACCACTTGCTTTACTTTTTGGATCTTGCCCATGTCCTTCAACATCAAGTCAATGCAATGGGCAGCACATGGAGTCCAAAAAAAGTTATAGTTAACCATCATCATCTCTCATGCCTTCTTGTAGTTGCTGCCATTATCTGTCACAATTTTGCACCACATTTGTAGCACCAACTTCATCCACCACTGTCTGTAGCAATCCATAGATGTAGTTTGCATCTTTTATGCATGCAGATGCATCTACAGACTTCAAGAATGATGTCTTCCCATCACTATGGACAATGAAGTTGATGATGGACTTTCTAGTAGGACCAGTCCAACCATCACATATTATAGTGACCCCATATGCACCCCAATTATTCTTTAACCCTTCTATCCATACTTCTAACTCTCTTTTAGTTCTTGGGAGATAGACATTCATCACTTCATATGGAGTGAGGGCTTTAACACCAGGACCAGCCTGAGCAACTGCATCAAAGAAAGGCTGATAGTATGGGCCACCACTGGCTTTTGCTGGGATACTACTATAGATGGATCACCTAGCAAAGGCATCCCCAATAAATTCTTTTGTACCCTTTCAGTTCCACATACTCTCCAATTTCTTCTGTTTGGCGCCAGCCTTTTTAAAAACTATTGGATCCTGCTATAGAATCTCAACATAATCCTCATCCCTAGCAGTAGGTGGTGGTGCCTGGGGTTGTGCTCTAGTTCTTTTTGATCTTTTAAACATAGAAGCCAACCTTCCCTTACTCCGTGTTTGTGGTTCTTCGGGCTGCTGAAATGATCTACTACCACCTGCCCCTAAGGCTCTTTGTCTCAACATTTCCATTTCCATCTCATGGCTGACTTTACTAGCAATTGTTGCCCGTCTTAGATCTCTGGCTTCTTACTCAGTCAAACCCCTGGTATCTAGACCATCATCATCTGAACTATCATCATCCAAACCACGCACTGTACCTCGGATTGCTTCCTCAAATTGTTTACTTTTTTCTTTCTCTGCTGGCCTCCCTTCATCTGTGTAGCTATGGCCCTGGTAATCTCCACAGGAACTATAGCACACTTTGCCATGTCTGTAGAAGTCTCACTCAAGTGTTGCTTAAGTCTGGTAATCCCACCAAACATAAGCTTCTTCCCACAGAATTTGCATTGGGTCTTCTTTCTATCACCGTCAATGGCGGTACAATACTGCCAAGCCATGTCAGTACGACCAGCATCACTACCTCTCTCACGAGAACACGAAGCAGCCATAATATTTAGAACGAGACACTGTTACATAAGATGATAAATAGAGAAATTTAAATCAATAGATTTACATTAATAAAACTTAAAATTGAATAACATAAAAGCATCAAATATGCGAATACAACTCAAAACACATTGAAATTACTTTTCAAAATTTTAAAACTATGTTATAGAAAACAGAATATTTTTTCTAATTTTCCATAATTATTTAGATATTATTAATAATTTTGGATATTAAATAAAAATAATTTATTTTTCGAAAAATATAATCTGACAACATGAAATCGTAGATTGGTCAATGGTGTTCAACATATATTATTTTGAACACCAATAGATCAGTATTAATATTTTTTATTAATTTTTTATTGCTGAAAAATAGGATTTATTAATAAAAAATTCATAAAAATAAAAATATGTACAAAAAGAAAAACTGAAACCGTGACCGCGTAGATCGGCCAACGGTGTTCAACATATATTATTTTGAAAGTAAACCGATTAATATTTAAGAAATATATTTTTTTATTTTTTAAACAAAAAATAATATATATATATATGAGTTCATCATATAATATTTTCAACACCATCTAATTAATATTCATCATATTTTTTAAATTTTTAATTGCTAGAAAATACATTTTTTTTAATAGAAAATCAAAATAAAAAATATATACGCAAGAAAATAATTTCGAAAGGATGAGATTGTAGATCGGCCTAATGACTCTCACATATATAAATTTCATGATGAACCAACATATATTGAACATATTCATGTAAAAAAGTAAATTTTAGGGAAAAAAAATCATACCTCAAACCTTAGATTTGCAAAGAATAAGTCAAAATGAGCCTCCAACAGCACTTTGATGGAGAGATTTGCAAAGAACAGAGGTTTTCGAACCTTAGATGCAAGGTTGGAGAAGAAGGAATGGAGGAGAAGAAGAAAACAGAAGCAAAGTTAGAGAAAAAATGAGTCTCGGTCGAGATCTCGACCGAGACTCTTATTTATTTCTTAAACCAGTTCGCAACTGGTCGAGACTGGTCGAGACCCAGTTTTGAACCAGTTTCTCGTCTCGACCCTTTCGAGACTACCGAGAAGGGTCGAGCTCGGTCGAGTTTTAAAACTATGGATGGAGTCTACTACAACTTACTACCTCACCATATATGAAAATGGTATTTAGCAATAATAATGCATTTTATTAGTTTACTGCTACCTGATGTGGTCTGGTTCACAACAACCTCATGCTATTTGATGTAGTCTAGTTCACAACAACCTTATGTTGTCTGATATGATCTGGTTCACATTAACCTTATGCTGTCTAATGCATAGTTATTTAGTGCTGCAACATGATGTTAATACTTACAACCTAAGGTATCGAAAAAAAATACTTACAACTTGGTGCCTTTGATGTTGATTCTCTACTAATGGACGAGCCTATAATTTCGTTGCTGATGATTGTTGTTCTCCTCCACATATCTTGTTCGCTGGTGGTTATGAAGATGAAGTTCTTGATTTGGTATTGTTAGTAGGCGTTTTCTTTGTGCCCCCTTGTGTCTACAGTTACATATTGAAGACCAGTGTTGCGGTTCATATCTATTCTTGTTGTTCCAAATTGGAACTCTAGCTTGAGGAGGAGTGTTGAAGAGTGGGTCGATATTGCCACATCACCATCTTATTGACTTCTAAGCTTTAGACTTCTAGACTTAGAGTTACATTAATATTTATGTTTCCTAGTTATTTATCTTTCGTAGTAGACCATACAGACTGTAGAGGTTCTGGTTGGACCATGAGGACTTTAAAGCAGTGGTGTGTGAAGTCTGGAAATCTCCTATTACAGGTAACCCGTACTATTAAAACACCTCAAAGGAATTTTGAGAAAGTGGTCAAAGGATGCCTATTCAAAAATCAATGAAGAGATTAGATTGGCTGGTGTGGAATTGGAGGATGCTCAGGAAGCAATACAGAATATTGGCATAAATCCAATTTTACAGGAAGATGAAAACAACGCACTACGAAGAGGTGGAAAGAGCCCTAGATCTCCAAGAATCTAGTTAGAGAGAAATCCAGAGTACAATGGCTGCAACATGGTGATAGAAATACAAAGTTCTTCCATAGCTATGCAACTGCAAGAAGGAAAAATACAATAAGGTTTATGAAACTGATGATGGGAGCATCTTGGAGGATTAAGAAGATATCAAGGAACACATCATATCTTTTTATGAAAATCTTCATAGGAGTATAGGATCAACACCTTAGACAGAGATGCTTGAAGTAATACCGAAACTGGTAACAGAAGAGTTCTCAGCAGTCCTTGATGCAATACCACAGTAGAGGAGATTAAATCTGCAGTCTTTCTTTTATATCCGGACAGTGCTCCAGGTCTGGATGGATTTCCAGGAAATTTTTTTCAGGTTTGCTGGGACATTATTGGTAAGGATGTTGTGAATGCAGTTATCTCTTTTTTCAAGACTGGAATCTTATCATCTGGTGTCAATAGTAATTTTATTATTTTAGTACCTAAAATAAATGGTGTTGTGAAGCTGACTGATTACATACCAATTTGTGTCGGTAAATTCATTTACAAAATTCTGCCTAAAATTTTGTCAATGAGATTAGGAGGTTTTATAGAGATTATGGTATCTGAGGAGCAGGGTGCCTTTGTAAAAGGTCGCTCACTTGATACACAATAATATTGGCTCGGGTTATGTGCTCACTGCTATTATGGAACGGAAGTCTAAGAGAAGTACAATGGCTCTCAAACTCGACATTCAAAAGGCTTTTGACACACTGGAATGGATTTTTCTGTTTGATGTGCTGAAAAGGTTTGGATTCTCAACTGTGTTTGTCAATGGAATATCAACCTTTTTGAACTCTACAAAAATGTCAGTAATGTTAAACGGAGGGCCTGTTGGTTTTTTTTTTGAAGCTACAAGAGGACTCCACCAGGGAGATCCGTTATCACCTATGTTGTTTGTTCTAGCAGAGGAGGTCTTGTGCAGAAGCTTAAAGAAGATGGTAGTGAGGGGAGAAATCAAATCCATTAACTGTAGGCATTCAGTAACTCCCACTCATTTGTTCTTTGCAGACGATATTTTGTTATTTATGCAGGCTAGACTAAAAGATGCTCGTATACTCAAAATGGTCCTTCAGTCTTATACAATTTACTTTGGACAGAAGGTGAATGAAAATAAGAGCAAAAGCTTCTACTATGGTGTCTCTATGCCAAGGAAAAACAAGCTGCAAGAATGCTTGGAGTTCACAGAAGGTAAGTTCGGAGTTCACAGAAGATAAGTTCCCCACAAAATATTTAGGTGTGGAATTATTTTTTGGGAAACCCAAAAAGGAATACTTCATGCCATTTTTGGATAGATTGAAGAAAAAGTTCTCTGTGTGGCATGGGAGGCTTCTATCCATAGTAGGACAAATTGAACTGGTGAAATCAGTCATATGTAGCAACTTTATTTACTCCTTCTCAGCATACCTATGGCCAAAAGGAGTGCTTAATCAAGCAGAGAGGTGGATGCAGAATTTTATCTGGAATGGATATCCAAATATCAGGAAATCAGTCGTGGTTAATTGGGACACAGTATGTAGGCCTAAGTCCAAAATGACTTGGAATGTCCTTACTGATGACTCACAATTTGCTAGATTTATGAGATCTCTCTATCTATTGGAAAACAGAACCAAAAAAAGAGTATTGGACCCTTCAGTTGTATGGAAAAGTATGAGGAATATTTGGGATTGGACTGCAAAACATGTTAGATGGCTAGTGGGAGAGGGAAAAAACATAAATTTCTGGACGGATCAATGGGTGGGATCATTTACCATAGCTGAACTTGTGGGTTTGCCTATGACAACTGTAGAAAGTTTAACAGCAAAAGTAGCAGATTATATTGTGCAAGGTTTGTGGGTTTTTCCATAGGTATCTTCAATTAGCCTAAACAATGTCATTACATTAGTCAAGCAAATCCAACTAGTGAAGGGCGTAAATGATAAAGCCATTTGGACCTTAGAATCCAATGGCAAATTTTCTGTAGCTTCGACATGGAGATCAAGCAGGGACACAGGTATGTATCCAAACTGGTGTGCTGACTTATGGAATAAAATTTTGGAGCCTCGTACTTCAGTCTTTTGGTGGCCGTGGTGTCATAGTAGATTGCCTATTGATGATGCAGTCAAAAAGAAGCAATTTAATATGGCTTCTCAATGTTACTTATGCCAAAAATGTGAAGAGACTTTCATCCATGTCTTCTTTGAATGTGAAGTCTCAACATATCTAAGGAATTCTCTACTATTACGTTACAATTTTAGATGGGAGGGATTCCAATCAAAGGAACAAGGTGGAAGAGAAAGAAAAGAGTGGCACCGGTTAATAGTTTATGGATGTCATTCCTGTTTATCTGCTTGGAGAACATTTGGAAAGAAAGGAATAGAAGCTGCTTGGATGGTACAAAATCCAATCCCAAGAGAGCCCCTTTTGAAGTTGGCAAGGCACTGAAATTGGCTTCAGAAAGAAATCCATGTATTATTAAAACAACAAAGGATCTTCTAATAAAGAAGCATTTTAACTTATATTGTTGCCCAAGACAAAGTAATGTAAAATCTATCACAAGGAAAAAACCGCCTCAAGGGTGGCTCAAATGAAATGTTGATGGATTTTCCCTAGGAAATCCAGGAGATGCAGGCGCAGGAGGAGTATTCAGAAATCACAGGGGCCAGATAATTTTTGCTTTTACGGATTATATGGAAAATGCTACAAATTACCAAGCTGAATTATTTCCAGTAATATCAAGCTTGAAATTAAACAATTATGGGTGGAAGGTGATTCAGCATCAGTAGTGGAATATATGCTGGGAAGAAAGATTCCATGGTACATGGAACAGCAATGGAACAGGATACAAGCGGATTTGCAAGCAACAAAGATTTGTATCATTCGCTGCTTCAGAGAAATAAATGTAATTGCAGACTGCTTAGCAAAGAGGGCAGCAAACGAAATGACATCCGAGGTCTGGACCACATGCCCAAATTTCATTGCAAGGGATGTCGTTTGGGATGCCTCAGGACGTGAAAGATTTAGATACACATAGCTTTATTTTCAACAATGGTAGGGCTTTGCTGATGGCAGAGCCAAAGGTGGAGTTTTTACTATCATTGTTCTTGTACTCTTTACCATTATTTTCCCCATTAATACAAATTTGCTGACATTTAGCAAAAAAAAAAAATCGTTCCTAGTTTTCTACTTGTTTATCTTTTTTAGTTTTGATAGAGGACCTGTGGATGCAGTCTTTTTCATTCTATTGTAATTGCTCTATTTTCTATTTAATGAGATCAGCAGTAGGTGAGAGACAATCTCTCTCTATCCCTCTTCTTGTTTTCTCTCCATATTCTCCTTATTGCTTTCTTTCTATTTTGTCACAAACCTTTTAGTAGTAGATCTTTTGACTGTATTTAATAATGAATTTACTTGTAAAAGGATATGAAGGTGCATTTTGATTAATCATTCTTTCACTCTTTTTTTGCTTCTCCTGTCAGTATCATGAAAAGTTATTCTATTTTCTAGGTCTTGGTTGGTGTGAAGTTCCTCCGTGAGTGGCCTTTTCTTGGACGTTTGCGGGTGTGCTTTGTTGAGCCACCTTATTTTCAGATGACTGTAAAACCTATCTTCAGTCATGGACTTGATGTCACAGAACTTCCAGGGATAGCAGGATGGCTCGTAAGCATTTATACCATGTTTCATGCACCACATGTTTACAGCTTTTTGTTTCTTTTTCAAGGAATTTGACCATTTTTTAATGTTTCTTTTGATCAGGATAAGCTTCTTGCCATTGCTTTTGAACAGACACTTGTTGAGGTTAGTTTTGCATTAGCTGTTGATAAGTTGGTACCTCTGTCAGTTTATTTATTTATTTTTTCTTTAGACCTTTTTTGCTTTAGCTGCTGCACTAATAATTTTCGAAGTTCAACTTCCCATTTTTTTATTTGTTCTTATTCGATCATTTTTAACCTTTCAGCCCAATATGCTGGTTGTTGATGTGGAAAAATTTGTTTCAGCACCAACAGGTAATTGTGACGAAAGTTATAAATCAGATTTAGAGCTTAACAGCCGGAAGTTTGGTGTTGTTTTGATGGAAAGTGATGAAACTATATTTATGAATCAATACCGTTAACTAATTGTTTGGTTAGTAGCAGTCTCGTAGAGTTTGTTCATCTTTCCAAGAAGTTTTTGACTTGTCTCTAGTCATTGGCAAGCACCACGGGGTATTTTGCATTTATCTTCTTTATTAGCATGCAGCATTTCCTTTTCCTTGCTTTTTAGAACATATTTTAGGAGTTTACATCAAACAGATTTACTTTGACAGAAACTATTTACTTGGTTAGGAGACTCATGGAAAGATTTAGAAAAGGCAAGAAAGACCTCCCTGGCTTTTTTTTTTACCTAGAAAAATCTTACTATAGAGTCCCTAGAGAGTTAATCTAGCAAATACTAGAGGAGAGAAGTGTTTCAAACAAATATGTGGACATAGTCAATGATATGTATGATAATGTGGTGACTAGTGTGGTAACTGTGGGGGGTCAAGGTAGTGAATTCATAGTTGTCAGGCGACAAGGTGATACAAGGCTTTCGGGGCCATCCTGGGCGCCTAGGCGTTGCCTAGGCGACCAAGGCGTTCACAGTATATTTTTTTTTATTTCTAAAATATTAATGTTATATTAATGTTTATATATATGCAGCATTCTACATAGATAATCAATATTTAAGACATAACTTAATTAATATAAAAAATCAATAAGGCAACAAATAATGAATAAAGTATATAACATAAAAAAAACATATTTATGACTAACATTTGCGTACTTCTAACTAATTGGACCGGAGCATAACTCCTTTAATGTAGTTCGGATTTAAGCAATCTCGAATTTGTTGCAAAGTTAGTATAATCAGCTTTCCAACAAATCTGAGATTGTTTAAATCCGAGTTATAATGAAGGAGTTACACTTCGGTCAAACCTTGTTCGGAGTACGTGAGTGCTGTTTAAAGTCGTCTAAATGTAAATTATTTTTTGGGCATCATAGCAAGAGATTATTTTGGCGCGCTCTTGGTTTTAGTGATGCTTTACTATAATAAGATTTTTAGAATTTTTATATTTGGAAGTTGAAAATCGCCTTCGCACCCAAAAATACGATTTTTGTTCTTGAATTGGAGGGTTGACTTTTTATCATTCTGGAATTTGAATTTTAGACTATTTTTATTAGATTCAAATGGGGAGGGGGGGTATTTGCTTATTTATGAATAATATCTTAAGTAAATGAAATATTTACTTAAATGATATTAGTCATAAATAAGTATTACCTGATAAATGTTCTTCCTGCCTAGCCTAATAAATCTTGTAAAGAAAAATCAGAAAAAAAAAAAAAAAAAAACATAACGCCCAAGGCAACTGCCCAGGCATTCTGGGCGTCCAAGGTTCCCAAGGCGATACCCAGAGAGCCTGGGTGACCCCCTTTTCAACACTAACAAGGCGCCCAGGCCCTTGGATCACGCTTAGATGCCTAGGCGTCACCTGGGAGACGCCTTGACAACTATGGGACTAAATTCCCAATTACAATTGAGCTACATCAAGTATCAGCTTTAAGCTCTTATCTATTTGTCCTCATTATAGATGATTTAACCAAAGACAATCAAGATGAAGTTCCTTGGTGCATGCTTTTTGTTGTTGATATTGTTTTGGTGGATGAGACAAAAGCAGAGATTAACGCCAAGTTGGAGGTAGATCAACATTAGAATGAAAAGGTTTAAGATAAGTAGAACAAATATGGAGTATATGGTGCATAACTTTAGTCACATAAGGACGGATAATGAGGTGGTGAAAACTGATGAAAGGGAAATACAACAAAGTGATTATTTTAGGTATCCAAGTTCAATCATAAATAAAGACGATGATATAGAGGATGATATTTCACAAAAGACAAAATATGATGGATGAAGTGGAGAGGTATGTATGTAGTGCTGTCTGATTGGCGTATTCCTTTAGAACTTAAAGGAAAATTTATAGGACAATCATTCAACCGCTATGATGTATGGTGTGGAATGTTGGGCAATTAAGAAACATCATATATAAAAATTTAGTGTAGCTGGGATGAGGATGTTGAGATGGATGTGTGACAAAACTAGAAAGGATAAGGTAAGGAATGATCGTTTTAGAGCTGATTTGGGAGTAGCGCCAATGCATGATAAGTTACGAGAAAGTTGTTTGAGATGGTATGACCATGTTCAACAGAAGTTGTTAGATGCTCCAGTAGGAGGAGTGATTTGATTCAGATTGAAGGATCTAAAACAGCTAGTGGTAGACCTAAGATGACTCTAGGGGAGGTGGTGAGGAAAGACATGCATAGCTAATCAGGCCTTGTTGTTGTTATTGTTGTTGAGGGGAAGTGTAAGTACTGAACAAAAACAAAAATGGCTTTTGAGATTTAGTTGGGCAATGGTTTAGTTGAGACGTGTTGAGTTAAGAGACAAACTGTAAGAAGGTTGTTACAGTAGAAGAATATCCCATGAAGTTGTCAACTTTTTGTATTTCTTTTGTTGATGACATATTGTAATGCTGGATAATGTGAGATCAGATGGGGCTATTTCCAAGTTGGATCCAAATGGAGAGATGCTTTAGAATCAGAAGACTTTAAGATAAGCCGGTCTAAGAAAAGATACAAATATTGGGGTAGAAAGAGGTAGTCATAATTAGTGGTGAAGAATATGTCCCTAAATATTCATTTTTGTTATCTTGGACCGGTCATTAGTATTGGAGAAATTGCAGGGAATGTACATTGAATGATATCGTGTTCAATGAAAGGTGGAAACATGATTCTCGAGTGCTATCAGCTTTATTTTATAGCATCCAATTGCAGGGGAGATCTCATAAGATGGTTATACAACCAGCATGCTTTACGGAGTGAGCAGCTAGATTATGAATGATATAAGTAGGAGTGATTGCATTCATGTGAATTATGTGGTTACACGATAGGTGTGATTGATCAGTTGAAAGAATTGGTTATGATTGTTTGTGTATATGAAATGAATTTAAGAATTGCAATAGACAGGAATAATGGAGTGGAAGTTGTGGAGGCTGTAAAAGGACGAGGAAAATGAGCAAGGACTTTGGTTGAGTCCTGAAGCAAGACACAAGGAATAATGGTTTGGTCATGTGCAAGACCGACAAGTGCAATAGCAAGGAACTAAAAGGTGCAAGTCGAAGAATCTAAATGGGCAAGAGTAGGTCAAAGAACGACATTTGTTGGTCCATGAGAAAAGTCACAAGGACTTCTGATCAACAGTAGTACAATAGATCACTAGATGGACTGGAATTTTTTAATAGGATTTGCATCGCTGACACAAAGAAGATAAGAAGAGGATTGTTGACTTCGGTTTAGTTGAACTTTGTAGAAAGTTCTATCACAGTGCTCTGATTTGGATGATTCCACTCTTCTGAAATGTTAGTGAGTTCATGTTACCATTGAAAGACTCCTCAGAAATGAATCAGATCAGCTTCTGACTTCATGCTGGACCAGTAACAGAGCCATTCCACACACATGAATATATGAGGACTCACAAAGTTATGATTGTGTAGGATGCACTCTGTTCATGCCTCTATGCATCCACCATCTGGATGGAAAATAATCTTACATGGTTAGTAAATGCTTTGACATGTGGCTAGTTGGCTGGCTGATGTGTGCAGATATCCCACACAAAAGGATTTAGGATGCTAATGTTTGATTAACGTACTTTTATCAGGGTAGGTCACAAAAACGTAGAACCCCTTGTAGATATGAACCACATAAAATTTTAAACAGAGTTCATGGTAATGTTGATGGGGTTTCTAAAGCTGGAAGGATAGGTTTCAGAAACACCAGATAGCAGTGACTATAAAAGGGTTTGGATTAAAGAATTCTCAAGAGCTAACAATCAAGACTGATAGGTGTGCACTTCAGAATTTAGGAAGCTATTATATTCTGTTAAGAAATAAGATATTAGAATTTGAAATCAATCCAATTATTGGATTCCAAGCTATTGATGAATCCAACTTGGGCTAGGATCTCTAGAACTGAGAATCGATACCAGAATTAGTGGACTGATATCAGATTAGTCTAACAACTCAAATCAGCAAACAGATCTTCTGGATTTTGCAGAAACAGAATCAGTATAGCAGGGATTGATAAAAACTAGAAACAATACTCCAGTGGTAATGTGTAACCAATACCCGCTAGGAGTCTGAAACTGATGTGCAGGAACTGAATAAACAGCAGGAACTTGTAACCAAATTCAGAAATACAGCAAACCAGGAACTGAAATCAATGATTGAATGAGATCTAAATTGATTTTTCGGATCTGGAACTAATTGCTGCAGAATACTTGGATTAAATGAGATAGAAGAAGGGATATGGTCAGATTTTCCACTTGGACCTGTCTTGGATTCCCATCAACGATTTTAGCTTCCTGCCAAGTCCTGCCGACTCTCACAACAGGGTTTCTGAATCTCATAGAGAAAATAAGGCAAATAGCCAACTTCATTCATCAAATTCATGTACCTTAATGGCTGGTTACACACTATATATACAGCCACAAAGCCTTATCCCAAGTAAATGAGGTCGACTACATGGACTCTTATCCTCCAATTAGCTTTGTTCGACGTCATACTTGAAACAAGGCCTAAGCTATGCATATCTTTCCTCTCCACCTACCCTAGAGTCATCATAGGTCTCTGCCCTAGCTCTTTTAGATCATTCAATCTGAATCAAATTGCTCCTCCATACTAGAGCATCTAACAGCTTCCGTTGAATATGGCCGTACCATCTCCAACGATTTTCTCGTAGCTTATCATGTATCGGCGCTACTCTCAAATCTAATACGATCATTCCTTACCTTATCCTCCTAGTTTTGGGTCCATTAGAGCCAATACAATGAAAACCCATTGGAACAAAGGCCCAACATATATTTATCCGACCCAAGGTTTTTTTTTTTTCCTTTTTTTTTTCCCTAAAGGTCAGAAGTAGTAATTTTATTAAGAATATGATGAATCAAAGAATAAAATCTAGGCAAACCCAAACTAAAGAATGGAAAAAAAGCTAGGAAGTATTTAGAGACCATCATAAAGAAAGCAACAATGATGGCTTAGATTCCCACTTTCGGCATTGCCATCAGCAGAAAACCAAAGCCATTATTGATGCCCCAAGCTAGAGACAGTCACAGAGAATATAAGTACTAGACAGAAAACCGGTAGCGGGGACGGCCTTCATAATCCCAAATAATCCCTTCTCGCCAAGCATATCAGCCACTGTGTTACCCTCTCTGTAACAATTGGTAATTCACCACGATATTGATTGGAGGAAAGGAAGATATTGTGGCCATAACTGCTGAAACTTCCATGGAAGTGACTGATTTGAAATGCTTAGAACTACAACATTAGAATAGCACTCGATCCAAAGGTTGAGACACCCTTTTCTGTACCCAGATGCAATCCATCAAACAAGGCCTGATACGAAGCCCATGGCCCAAGGCCCAAGGCTCAAGGTTGATTGTCACTAAAAGAACCCAATTTTTGCGTCTTATCTGTTAGGGATTAAAGCGCAAACGAGAGAGAAAGCAAAGATCGAGCAAACACACAATACCAAGATTTACCGTGGTTCAGCACCCAATCCGGAATGCCTACCTCCATCCCAGAGAATCAGATAATTTCTTTATTGACAAGAAAACTCTACACCTCTCTCCACCTAACAAATTGTTTCTCCCTTTGCTCAGTCTTATCTAGGGTTTTCCCCATAGAAACAATATATAAGCTCCCTAGAAACCCTAACCCCACGCAATTATAGATTAATCCTTGTACATGTAATAGACTCAAATCCAAATACAAATACAACTCCAATAACTGTGTGGATCCCACAGAATATAAGACATAACCCAACATTATCTGCATCAATTGTTCATATTGAATGATGTGCATGTGACTGGTATCTGTACTGATAAATTAAGTGAAATCAGAAATGGACTATAAGTTGTTCTGAAACTGTTTGTATCCAATTTACATTTTCCCCAGAAAACAATCGTAATAGATTCCTTCTACAGGAGAAAATCTCATTTACATGAAATTCAAAACCATAGCTCGAGGATGACTCTTTTGAAATATTGTTTGTGAAACAACCATGTCAGCCAAAAAAAGAAGTAATAAAACTACTAAAATTTTGGGTACAAAATACTTAAAAACAGGGGGAAAAAACTTATAATAACGTAATACAACAATTGTTCATTAACTTTGTCCTCACTCCTCACGACAACCTAGTTGCCTATGAGATGAAAATTTGACTGCATGAGGCTGACTATTAACTAGGCCCTCCACTTTCCAAGACCTCCAAGAGCATATTGGATCCCCAAGCTGAGGTATTTGTTTTCTGAAGCTTTACAGAAAACCTTGAAGGTGGAGATGTGACCCAGATATCTATCATCTCATCATGTTTGTGTCCAAGCTATGGCCTCCATCAATAATAAATTTATTTGCATGACAAGTATCTGTTGGTTAAGTGTTTACTGTAATCTTTTGTTGTTTGCTTCTTGTACACGGCAAAGGTGCTAATAATCCATGATCTGTTGCATCCTAATTTTTCAGAAAGGTGGTTCTCTGTGGATGAGAAAGATCCCATTGCTTATGCTAGAGTAGAAATTGTGGAAGCAGCAGACTTGAAACCTTCAGATCTAAATGGTTAGTTACACTAAACTAGTTAGTGAATTTCCAATAATTTATTGCATTAACCTTATATATTATTCTGATGGGTTTTGACTGAATCTTTTTTCTAGGATTGGCTGATCCTTATGTAAAGGGACAGCTTGGCCCTTACAGATTTCAAACAAAGATTCAAAAGAAAACTCTTACTCCAGTATGGCAAGAGGAATTCAAAATCCCCATATGTACATGGGAGTCGCCAAATTTATTAAGTCTTGAAGTTCGTGACAAGGACCACTTTGTTGATGATACCCTTGGGTTTGCCTCTCAACTCCTATCTCTAACCCCTTGAATAATAATTTACTGTTTTTAAGTGAAACTTTATGTACAATTCACTTCTCTGAACAGCACCTCCCCCAACCCCAAAAAAAAAAAAAAAAAAAAAAAAACCCAGCAAAATTGCATTAGATTCATATATCCAGTTGTATTTAAAGGTTCCTCCTATCAACAGGGACTGCTCTGTAAACATCAGCGATTTAAGGGATGAACAAAGGCATGACATGTGGCTGCCTCTTGAGAACATTAAAATGGGGAGATTGCATCTAGTCGTTACTGTGGACGACATCAGTGGGAAGGTACGCATTTCGTCTTCTACATGAAATGGAAAATTGATTGGAGTGTCACCTGAATTCAAGGCAAATTTCTACAGGGAGAAGACTGTTTGCCCTCTGAGGAAGCATTAAACAAGGAAGACAATAAAAACTTCGTTGCAACTGAAACTACTCAGAAAGGTTCTGACTCAAATGGATCATCTGAACAGTCTCCAAAATTTGCAGATGAATTTGAACCCATCAACATTGAGGGGCAACAACAGACTGGAGTATGGGTCCATCACCCAGGGAATGATTTCTCACAAAGTTGGGAACCTAGAAAAGGGAGGAGTAGGCAATTTGAGACCCAAATACAAAAAGAGGATAAATATTCCGGGGGTAGTGCCAATTCAGCAGCAGCAGTGTCCAACAAGGATGATAGTAGCAGCATTAGTGATGGAAATCCAGCGAGAACTAAACCAAAACCGCTGAACACATTTCAAAGGGGCCTACAGAAGCTCAGTACGGTGTTACACAGGAGCCCTAGAAAGGAGGAGCTCATCAACAGGAGTGAGGTTGTTCATTCACCACATGTCAACCTTCGGGCAGTCGATGAGAAGACGACAGGTGTGAAATTTGTTATGGACGATAATGTTCCTGTTCCAGGTACCATCAAAGATCCAAGTGCAGAAAAGGGTAGTCTCGATGGAAGTTCACCTGAAGCCTCAGGAAAGGGCAACACAAAAGGGATGGCAAAGAGCATTCTCAAGCATGCTGGAAAGTCTGCTCATAGCCTAACGCATGCACTTTCAAGGAAAGTATCGAGAAAATTTAAAGGGGAACCAGAATCTGCATCAGCTGAGACTGATACCCAAGGATTTAAAGGAAAATCAGACGCACTGTTGACTAGGAGGGGCAATATTCAGGAATCAGACTCCTCTGATGAGGTATCTACTACCTCTACAAGGGATTATGGTTTCACCCCCAGATTTGATGGGATCCCAATTGATCCAACTTTCATAATGGAGAATGGCAGGGAATCTCTGGATTTGAAGGATCAAAATGCCCAGGCTGGGTATTGTGAGACTCCAAAAAACTCTGTTCCTGTCATGGAGCTCTCTCACAATGATGCAGAAACGACAAATCTTGATGGGACAAAATGCACTGATATGCATGATGGAAGACCAGGTGAAGAATCCTTGAACTCTGAAGCCTCTGAAGCTAACTAAGAAGCAGAGTAGTTATAGAATTTTGCTTAGTGAATCCACAGTGCTCTCCAATGGTATTCCTAGTGAATCCACAGTACTCTCCAAAGGTATTCGTTAGGGATGAAGCCAATCTGCCATTTCAGTTTTCAGGATCAGCTTGCCAGATAAGAATAGTGGATCTTGAGACACATACTTGGGTGGATACTTGAGGGTTTGTAGGAATGATCATATTTGCCTTCTTGTAAGAATCCTCTGTAAAAATAGGTTCCTTTTTTTTTTTTTTTGGGGGGGGGGGGACGGCCTCTTCTGTATGAAATTTTGCTTTTTTTTTTTTTTTTTTTAAGTGAAATACTGCCCATATATTGCAAGTGTTTCCAGCTTTTCTTTCTTGACAGTATATACCCCCAAGCATGAACTGGTCTTGGCCCCTATCTTAAATCTTGAGTCCACCCAAAATAATTTGAATAGCTGCTTGATAGGGATGAGAAAAGAACCTGATTTGATATCAGGACTCAAGTTTATAGGACCACGGAGAAAATTCCTGGACTGTTGAGAGATTCCTCATACACCCCATCCCAGGAAAAAATCCAGTTGAGGCTCCTTGGTTAATTAATTGTGAATATGATACATCAGCAGATAAGCAACATTTCCTGATTTAGTTAATCATAAATAACTTGACAGTAAGAGAGGCTGATATCTCTGTTTTTACCAGAAAATATGCCCTCAATGATCTTCCTCCACAACCCCTTCTTCGGAACAAATCCCTGATTTATCATCTGCCTCAGAATCAAATCAACTTCTTCCAATAAGTTCTCCTCACAGAGGCCCTGAATCACCAACTTGTAAGAAAGAAAACTCGGTAGCAGACCCTCATTAACCATCATTTCAATTAAACGCTGAGCCTCAACAAATTTCTGAGACTGAATTAAACCATACAAGACAGCTTGATATGATCCAGAATTCGGATAACAACCCTTAAATTTCATTTTCTCCAGAAGCTCCATTCCTTCACTCACTCTCCCCTGTTTAGACAACCCAGAGATCAGTACATTGAAGGCAATCGTATCAGGAAAGCAACCCTCTCTCTCCATTCTCTCTAAAAGCCCAAACGCATCATCAACTCTACCATGGTCAAAGAGGCTATGCATCAATGTCGAGTAGGTCTTTACGTTTGGCCTGCAACCCTGTTTGGGAAATTCATCGAGCAAGTTGAAGGCAGAATCCAACTTATCACAGTCACACAAACCTTTGATCAGAATGTTGAGAGAACAGGCGTCGATTGTCACACCCAATCTAGGGGCACCCAAATAGACTTCATGAATCACATCGAACTGTTTGGTCGAAACAAGCATGTTAAGCACAAAATTGAAGGTCCTGACCTCGGGCCAGCAACTGAACTCTGGCATACTGAAGAGAGTCTCGATCGCTTTATCAATATAACCAGCCATGTTTCCGTATATTTTGATCACACCAAAGAAGAAATCATCGGAAAGCCTGCAATTCCTTTCTCCTTTAATCCTCTTTAATACGTCTTCAATGGCATCGAATTTCTTCCCTTGGGCGAGCTTCTCGATCACAAGTGTGTAAAGTGCTTCATTGGGCTTGTAATCCTTACGTTTGGACACTCTCTCCAATACCTTAAGAACCAATTCAGAATCTCCAAGGGGTTTGAAAATTTTTAGGACTTCATTGGGTGCTAACCAGTCCTTATGATTCAAGCGATCCAACAGGTTTACCTTATCAGTAGACGCAGTAGCAGCAGATGAATAACAAGAAGAAAGGTTACAGTTTGATAATCTGATGATACCCAGATCGACCAAAAAAGCTGAACGGAAGATAGAATTTGGTATCTTATGACTATTGTGAGAAACCAATCGATAGGCCATATTTGGATTCAACGGTGACAATATGCAAGGGATAAATTTGCAGACGAGTTACAGGGATGTCGTCGCAGGAGTGCGCAGGAAGAATATGGGGTGTATGAATTTGAGCCTGTACGCCTGTGTAAACCATTTGATTAGGTAATTCTTTTAGATAACCTTTGGTATAATTTATATTTATATTTATGTAAACCATTCGATTAGGTAATTCTTTTAGATAACCTTTGGTATAATTTATATTTATATTTATATTTATAAGTTATTTATGAGAATAAATTAAGTTATATTAATAATAATTAATACTAAAAAAATTAATATATTATCAGCATAATAATAAATATTTTTAATTTATTTATAGATTTTAGATTATATTAATTTATTTTAAATAAAAATAAATATTATAAATTATACTAAACAATTACATATGTCATAATGTATTATATAATTACAAATGAGTGGATAGATATAACGATTTCGATCCACCGAATTAGAAAATTACAATGTGATATAAGCCAGGCCGTCGAATATGCGATTCCAATCCATCTGATGATTCTGATCATAAGGGTCCAACAACAATTCCACATGTCAAATTTTAATCTAAAATCAAACATGAATTTCTTAAATTTGAGGGCATTTCATCCTTATTAATGTATTTTTTTGGCATTCCCACTCTAGGATATTAGGTGATTGAACATAATATTTGCCAAATATTATATCAATCTGGGCCCACATTTTGTGAACAAAATTCCATGGTAATTTAATTACTAATCAAATTTGGAAATTAGAGTTGGCAGGTTTTTTTGGCTAAAGATTTAAGAAAATTTCATTAATAAAAATAAAACAGGGATATAAATGCCCGGGGAAGGAGGACCCCCCCCCCGCGCGGGGTTTGGTAAAGATGTAACATTTTTGTTTTTTTAATTTCGTTTTTTTTTATTAATCATTTTAAAAATAATTTTTGTTCAAAAATAAAATGTTGTTTGGTACTAAAATAAAAATAGATTTGTTTTTTTTACATAGAATGGGGGGGGGAAAAGAGGGAGGAGGGGGAGATAACTAAAAGAACCCACATCAAATACATAGGGATTATGGAGAAATCAAACTAGGGACCGCCTTGGGGGGGGGGGGGGCGGCCGTTGGAATGATTGTCGCGTCGCCATTGTTGCCGTCGGGCCGTCTCTGGGACGAGTTGCGGGTTTTGCGTCTCGTGTTTTACTTTCGTTCGTCAACGAGAAGAGTGCTTGGGGGTTTGATTTGGGTGGTAATGGTTTTAAAGGAGACTATTAACTACTTTTTAACCCTCTATTTTAACACATGTTTTAAGTGTTTTCGCCAAAACACAACAAAAAAGAGGTTGAGACCTCTTTTTGAATTTTGACTTGTTTTTATTTTTATTTTTCATGAATAGCACTCATAAATTATGTCAAACCCCTTCAAAACTATAAATTTGAATAAAAATAAAAAACAAAAATGATACCAAACACAGCCTTAGGTTAATTACATTTATTAAATCTAAATCTTGCCTGTGAGATGCATCCCATACCGCATCACATGCCACAAAGTCTGGACATGAGATCCATTGTTGAGACAATTTTAAATGCGCTGCCTTCTTTGATAAAGCATCTGCCACCATATTTGTTTATCTGAATTCGTGTGTGATTCTAAGCTCTATATTTTTAAGGTTTTATGCAATTATACTCCATCTCTGCATACAAAACCATGGAATTCTCCTTGATAGTAAGCACTGAACTACTGTTTCTGAATCCATTTCAGGCCACAGGTGAGTATATCCCAGTTTAATTCCTTCTTGGATCCCCCATATAGCAGCTAGTATTTCTACATTGAAATTATTTTGAATACCCAAATACACTGATGCGGCAAACAACACTTCACCAACTCCATTCCTAAACATAATGCCACCCCTAGCTTCACCTGGATTCCCAAGTGAACACCCATCGGTGTTTAGCTTGCACCAGGGATTATTTGGACTCGTCTAGTAAATTTCCTTTGGGATGCATAACCTATTGGTCTTAGTTAAAAAACTGAAAGTTCGCACCATGTTTAAATCAGCCATACTCCTAATAGTGCAAGCGTTTCTGTCCAAACTAGTTTACCCTTGCTCGAAGATGGTAACGGAATCTGCTTTGCCAATTCCCATATTTGAATTAGCTGAGTCAACTCCACTTGAGGTAATCTTCATTCCCCATTATGTATTATTTCACCCAATAAGAGCTGTCGCGAGAACATATGTGATGCATCAAGGTTCATAACCTCTTTTAACGCCACTGTCCCCACCCATATGTCCGACCATAGTCTAATATTCCAACTATCCCCAATAATCTATTTTGTATAGGCAGTAGTCCAATCCCAAAGTTTTTTAAATACTACTCCACACCGTCGAGACTGAGACTCTAGATCTCAACGATCCATCCTCCCCAATGTATTTCTGTTTCATTAACTTGGCAAAGATAGACGTACCTGATACCGTGTGCCATGCCATCTTGGCAATAAGTGCTTTATTGATATCAAATAAACATCTAATACCCAAACCCCCCTCCTTCTTGGACCTACAGACTTCATTCCATTTCACTGTAACCCCTTTTTGTTTCATTGGGTCACCACTCCACATGAAATTTTTGATCCATGATTCGGCCTTTTTAACCAGGCTTGTAGGCCAATAGTATACTGAGAAAGAGTGCAATAAATAACTGCTCAAAAACAGATCTAACCAACTCCACCCTTCCTGCCATAGATAATAACCTTCCCTTCCAGACTAAGAACCTTTTTTAGCCTATCCATTAGAGGTAAAAGATGAGACTTTTTTATTTTACTTTTGAAGATATCCACCCCTAAATATTTCGTTGGAAATGTACTCTCCGTAAAACCAAAAGTCGAAAGGATACGACCTTTAGTTCTAGGACTTACCTTACCAAAAAAGATTTTACTCTTCCCTTCATTGATACGTTGCCCTGCATATCCTCGATAGCTGGAAAGCAGTTTCTTCATAGCACTTGCACTTTTAGTTGTTGCCTTCATAAAGACTAGTATGTCATCAGCAAAAAGGAATTGGTATGGAACCTCCATTCCCTCTTAAACTCTAGGAGGTTAAACGTTACCAATATTTACTAGATGTTTAATAGAATGACATAGAACTTCTTTTGCAAGAACAAAACGAAATGGGGATAGTGGATCCCCTTGACGAAGACCCCGAGAAGTAGAAAAATACCCTACAAGCCCACCATTAGCCATCATTAAAAGTCGAGCAGATTTCAACGTTGCCATAACTCTCTTCTCAAATATAGCAGAAAAACCAAACCTTCTGAGAACTACTCCAAGAAAGCACCATTCCACTGAATCATATGCTTTTTGAATGTCCAACTTAATAGCCATTGAACCTTCATTATTCTTTTGCCCCATCAAGCAAGCTAGTTCAGAAGCCAAACCAATATTGTGATGGATTAGACGCCCCTTCACAAACGCCCCTTGCTCCTCTGATATCAGATTCCCCAAGAAAATCCCCAGTCTATTCGCTAGAATTTTTGGCATTACCTTGTATACGAAGTTTCCCACGCAAATAGGCCTAAAATCTGCTAATTTTAGCGCCCCCTCCACCTTTGGAATTAGCGTGATGAAGTTGTTATTAATGTCATGGGGAAGAAAAATTTCATTGAATAAATACTTCAAAGCTTTGCAAACATCTCTTGCCACAACATCCCAACAGATTTTAAAAACCTTCTTGGGGACCCATCTGGCCCTGGAGAACTATTTTCATTCATCTAAAACACAACATTTCTTATTTCTTCATCAGTTAGAATGCATCCAACATATTAGAGCAGAGTTGGCAGATCATTTTTACTAAAAAAACATTTTTAAAAATGCAAGGGAAAATGAATCAATACATGGGATTTAAATGGAAGAATAATATATTATTTTTTAAGAACTAGTCTAGTGATCTGTCTTGACCATATGATAATAGATGGTTGAACCATGTTGGAGAGTAGTTACCACATAAATTTACTAACAAGTAAAGTAGTTACCACTTAAATTTACTAACAAAATTTCATGGTAATCTTATTGCTTGTCAATCAATTGTCTTTCTTATTCATTGATTGGATTTGCCAAAAGAAAATAAGCAACTAATCTCTTCTGGCTAAGCAACGAGTTCATGAGCAAGTATTGAACGAGCTAGCAAACAGTGAGTTAAGTGACTGAACGAGCCATATTCTTAAAAGCAGTCATGGGGCACCCATATTTAAAAATCATGGGCGTGCAGTGGTTTATTTGAAGGACATGAAGAAGAAACTGAAGTGCACATCTGTTCAATGTTATAAGAATCATGGCAACGATGTGATACATATCAAAGCCGAAGCTAAACGAGCAACGAGCCAATGACCGAAGGCAAAAGAGGTCTCGAGTGAGTTATGTGGCAAAGTAATAAAATGAGGGTACTCAATGAGTATTGATGCAACTCGAGTAATACAAGAAAGCTGCAAAATATATGAGAAAACTATGAAAAATAAGGTAAGGAAAGAGTTGCATCGCTTAGACCAAATCCATGAAGCCGACCTCATTTAGTTGTGATATGTCTTTCTTGTTGTTATTGTTGTTGTTGTTGTAGTAGTCACATGGAGTTCTAACTATGATGGAACTTTAAATGTTCTATCATATGTAAATGATGGAAGAACCTTACCTTGCTGTATATGGATATTACCATGAAGCTATGGTTACAAGAGGTGCCAACATGCTCATCGAACCCATCCATGAGTGTGATATGTTACCGAGCAAATCCTATTCTCAAATTGCAATTTGCACCTGCTGGCCAGAAATCAATGGAGTGTTAGAAACTCAATCTCAGTTTGGTGGTATAGTTTTTGCATACTTTTGTTAATGCAGTTTTTAACCATATGTGATTTTAAGGGTGTTAACGGGCTGATTTTGATCCAGGTAAAACTGGCGTTGGGTTTTATAGACTCAGCCCAAAACATGTTTGATAAGAGGTTATGGATGGACGGGGCTGCATTGTGAAAGGTAACAACTGGTCCGGTTTCAGTTTCTTATTGAGTTGGTATTAGCTTGGTTCGGTCTGGGCCTAGTTGAAAGCCTAGTACAGAATGAAGATAGAAGAATAAAAAGAAGCCAGAGTCTTACTATTTGGTCTAAATAGGGTTAGCTGGGCCATTATTGGGTTCAGGCCAGTTCGGACTCTTATTGGGCTAGCTCGGATCAGACTTGGACCGGCAGAGTATGACAGAGAGCAGCCTGGCGTGATTTGGTTTATTCAATCGGTTCGGCCCCAATTTTAACATCCTTATGTCATTTCATGATTTCTTTTTTTTGGCAAAGATTTAATGATTGGTTGTAAATCAATGATTTATTTTTTTGGTGAAGATTTAATGATTGACTGTAAATCAATTTTGGGTTGATATACAATTATTATGAATGATCTAACATTCACATTTGTATCTAACTATCTATAATGGATCTACATCTAAAATGATTGAAGGTTACAGGCTTACATCCCTGTTTGGAAAATGGCAGACCTCCAACCTCCCATAAAATATAGGGATCAACCAAAGTAGTCCGGGCCAAATTAAATTGAGACCAATAGTGATTACTGTGAAATCTTGATCGTTCATAGTGCATCGGAATATGTACTGTTGCATTATTAGTGGTCAATGACTCAAATCTCACTTCCAGCGGCAGTTGCTATGGAGGATATTTTTTTTTCTATTATATTCGCTGTGCTAAAACAGCCCAGGAAGGATAGAAATCTCATCATACCTATGGTGACCGATAATAACGTATTAAATTACAAAGAAACCATTTCGGTGTTTCCCTCCTTTCCTATGCCTCCGTTCATCCTTTTGTCGACTATATGTTTAACAAAACGGTTCGCTAGTTTGAATGAAGAAAGGGTGGCCTTTACTGAGAAGCATCCGAAGCAGCTTCGTCACTACTCAGAGCCGAACTCACTCAAAGGTTCTCTTGGCGCTCGGCTCTATTTTAGTTTTCCTCGCATTTGATTTCTCCAGTTGATATCCATGCTAAGCTTCTGTGCAGATGGATCATTTGGAGCGTTATAACTACGACCCAACCCTGCATTGGAACCCACAGGTCGAAGAGTACTTCATCAAAGCATATGGAGCTGACCATTTTTCTCGAATCTCCAAAGCCCTAACGTATGCGAATCTCTCACTCATATTAATAGCTTCTGCTGCTTTAATTTAGTTTTCTGATAGTGTCTTTAATTTCTGCAACCTATGGCTCAAAATATTCCTTGTGTTTCCTAATTCACTTTGTAGAGCTTCTCTGCAAGTACATATTTGTTAGCACATAAAAGAAAACGAGGAACAAGCTACAATTTTCACATTATATGAATTGTAGCGGCCTAGCGACCCATCAACTGCTCGAAAAAATTGGTGTAATTATTCGCGGAAGTATTTGAATTTGTTTTTTTGGGTGAATAAAAAATTAATTAAACGACCAAAACAACAGATATAGAACAGAGTCCCGAAGAAGAAGGAAAAGGGCACACTAGCCCAGGTACAAAATCAGTGGACTGAATTTCCAGGCCCCTGCGGAGACAATGGGCCGCTTCAGAGAAGAGTCCGAGTCCGAAGTATGAAGTTGATCTTTGATTTAATCTTGAAGTCAATGCACCTCCAAATATGATTCAAGGTGCGAGAACTAGTAGTCCACCTACGCTTGTTCCTTTCCCACCATATATGATATATTGTAGTACAAAAAGTGATCCTGATGGTAGAGTTACAAGCCATTTTACCTTTGAAATCTGACATAATCCACTTCCATTCACCTTCAAATGAGGGATAGATCAAGTGGGAAGGACAACATTTTTGGATCACATCCTTGGGCATCCGAAAAATAAATGATCGATGTCTTTAGGGGCATTCCAACAAAGGAAAAAATTCGGGATGCTAATATTTCAATGAGAGAGGAAAACTTGAGTTAGGAGGGAGCCAGTTAAGGCCCTCCAAGTAATGAAGCTATCTCTAGGGATATGATGTTGAAACCAAACCACCTTCCACCAAGGGACAATACTGCTTTTGAGCAAACTGAATCTTAGGCTGAGGCCAAAGAGAAACATTTTGAGGAAGAGAGACTCTACATGACAAGATCTCCACTACTTGAAGGCCTTCTAGGAATCATGGGCAATTGATCCCAGACCATAGAAAGAGCAGAGGATGCCAGAGGCCCAATGGTCCACGTACCATCCGAAAATGATGGAGCAGACTAAGGCCAGTTTGGGAGAGTCGACATCGTATCTGATTGTCTCCCCAAAGACCGAAATGAAAACTGCACAAGGATGTCAATTGTCCAATCAACGTCTAGTTGAAGAGCCATCATCAATAATGTTAGAAGTTGCACCTAAAACTGAAGTCTTGAGTTTAAGAATTTTCCTCTGTAAATAAAGAGAAAAGGGAGAGAGAAGAGTGAAAGAATTCTGTAATTATGGGAGTCACACTTGTGTTGTGGACTGCCCAATGCATTCAATATTTATAGTCATAGGATACACCCAAATGGGCAATAGCATTAAAAGAAGAAACGATTTAGAAGGAAAGGGTGACTTAGAGGTTGCTGCCTATGTACAATAGCCTTCCTTGACTTAAGAAGAAGTTGTTGCACATGGGATAACAGTTTTCTTTGAATTGATATTTCTAACACTCCCCTTCAAGGTGGAGCATTTATATCATTCATGTAGCTTGTTACAAATATAATCAATCCTCCCATTCCCCAAAGATTTAATGAATACGTTGGCAAGTTGCTCCTGTATGAACGTAGCTGGTAAAAATAGTTCTTACTGTAGCTTTTCACATACGAGGTGACAGTCTACCTTAATGTGCTTAGTTCGCTCATGGAACACAAGATTGGAAACAATATGAATGGTGGCTTGATTGTTACACCACAGTTGCATGGAAGATGTGTGTGGAAAACCAAATTCAGACAATATCTCCTTGACTCACATTAGCTCACATGTGACATGTGCCATAGCACAATACTCAGGCTCTGCACTGGACCAGGCGATAATAGTCTGTTTCTTGTTCTTCTAAGATACCAAATTTCCACAAAAAAAAGTACAATATCCAGTAGTAGATCATCGATCAATGGGACAACCAACCCAATCAGTATTTGAAAAACCCTCAATACGTCCATATCCATGATCAGTATATAGAAATGCGAGTAACAACATCCCAATGAAGGGTCCTCGGAGAGGATAGAAATCGACTCACAACATTAACTGGAAAAGCCAAATCTGGACGAGTCACAGAGTTTATCGATCGAAGCCGGATACTGGTCAATAACAATTTTTAGAGAGCTTGTCGCAGAAGGACAGCTAATAGACAGACAATACTTCCCGCTTGGCTTGACTTGCAGCTTGTCTTCGGGCCCAGTACTCTCTTTCATCGGTATGCCCCTTGGACATTTGAGATTCCCATGAATCTCTGGTTCAAGTGGTTACCTTTTTGGTCAGTTGGCATGGTGCCTGGAAGGTGTCGACGTTTGTCCCTTTTCTGAAATAGTCCTTCTAGTGTTATGGCGTCGTAGTTGCGTAGACTAGTCACTTACTTTAGTTGTTCACTGACGCCCTCTGTACCATTTAGCTAGCGAGATTTTTTCAAGTTGCTGGCAAAGGTATCAATCCGGATTGAAGCGAGCGGGTGGGGGGCTCACACAAGTAAGTGAAGGACTTGCTTCGAGAGTCGCCTCCCCAAAATACAACGGCCTGATCAAGAGAGCCAGAAGCTTGGGCCGTCCCGTAAGATAATTTAGTTTCCTAACTAGTCGATGATACCTCTCAGGGTCGGGTAGAATATCACATTCATCAATGGTAAGTTTGACATTAGGATCCATTGGGGTAAGGGTGTCAATGGGCCGGTCTGGGCCGGTTTAGTCCAAACATGTCCATAAGGTTGAGTCGTGATACTAGCGGGCTGGTCCGTGTCGCGTTATCGGGCTGGGTTTATTGAGGTGTTTGGGGTGGTTTGGCCCAAAAGGGGTTTTGGGGGGGAGGCCAATATAGCTTATTTTATTCTATTTATAAAATTAGTATTATTCCTTCCATATGTATGTAATTTAATAAACTATAACAATTAACATAATCTTTTCAACTATAGATCGCATAATCTACATGAGTGAACCTAATGGTAACACAATCTATTAAAATTTAAAACCATTAAGGTTTGGGGCCCTAAAAGTCTTGTTTATGTGAGTAAATCTTTTAACGTATTTCCTGACGGGCGGGCTTTACAAACCCATACCAAAACCTTTCCATTAAGGCTCGTCCGGGCCGGGTTCGGGGGGGGGGGGGGAGCCCTTGGGGTTCATAGGTTTGGACCCTAAAAGTCTTGTTTAGTGAGTAAATCTATAACGTATTTCCTCTGACAAAGAGAAATACCTTTCCGTGACTGAGCCACCTCAACTCCCAAAAAGTATGTAAAGCAACCCAAATTTTGATATAAAACTGTTGTTGCAAATGAACCTTCAAGTTGTCAATACCCGTACTGTCATCTCTTGTAATTACTATGCCATCAATATAGACAATAAGAAAAATCCTCTCTGCTCTAGAAGAATGTCGATAAAAACTGAGTGATCACTATCACATCGGGATAAGCCAAAGTGGATAACGGCCTCCGTGAAATGACCAAACCATGAGGAGAGGTTAGCCCATATAATAACTTTTTCAGTTAACATACCATACCATCTAACTGGTGGTTGCGCCATATAAACCTCCTCATGGAGGTCACCATGCAAGAAAGTATTCTTCACATCTAACTGGTGTAGCGGCTAGTGATGGGAAGTAACAAGAGAGACTAAGATGCGGGCAGAAACAAGCTTGGCCACCGAAGAAAAGGTATCCAGATAATCAACACCATATACCTGTGCATATCCCTTGGCGACCAGGCGTGCATTCCTTGACTTGATATTTCTAACATCCTCCAAGTCCACGGAGCATCATGAGCACAAGAAATCATCAAAATCGTCATTTTTTAGGTACTGAGGGTAGATCCAATTGTCTCAGATATTATCCATTTCCTCGGCAATCTTCCATAAAAGCTTCAAGAGACCTGCTTTGTTTACTTCTTTGACCCTTCTCAAACCCAGACCCCCTTTTCTCTTGGGGAGACTGACCGTTTCCCAGCTACAAGTATGCGAAAATTTATTGTTGTCGGTCGTCATTCACTTTCCAGAGGAAGGCGCACATGAGGGACTCAATCCTTTTAATGATAAATCCTGGAGCTTGAAAACACCTGTCCAGAAAATGTAGGTAGCCTGCATAACTGCTTTGATAAGCTTTAGCCTTCTAGAAAAAGAGAGAAGTTCACTTTTCCAAAGTTGCAGATGTTTCTTCAGCCTATCCAAAATGGGGGAAGAATGATGCGCCGTAAGCCTAGCTGTAATTGAAGGAAGCCCCAACTATGTGATAGACAACTGCCCGATCTCACAACCCACGATATCTCTGAGCCTGTCTCTGACACAAATAGGAGCTCCTGAAATGAAGATGAGGGATTTCTGAGGATTGATAGCCAGCCTTGGCATGTCTGCAAAAGTATGCAAGGCATCCATAATAGCACATATAGATAACTCCAAAGCCCGGGAAAAGATTAAAACATCATCGGCATAAATCAAATGGGTCAACTGCATCTCTCTGCATTTTGGAATGGGAACAAGAAATTGATGAGCCACCTTCCACCCAAGACAGGCCGATAGAGCTTCCATCACCACAGCAAACAGCAGAGGAGAGACAGGGCATCCTTGTGTAATACCAAGGAGAGAAGTAGCTCACAGGGGATCGGTTTACCAACATTGACATATGAACCGTAGAAATGCATATCCTCACCCAATGGAAGTATTGATGTAGAAATGATTCAATATGGATATGCGACCCCACTTGAAGCTAATGGGCTCAAATTCCTTAATAGCTATTTGGTGGCACCTGACTTTGTATTGGCCCGAATACCTTGTGCAAAACTTATTGTATGAAATGTGTTTATTTGTGCAGAGTGACATGTGGATTTACTACTATGCATCTGAACTGATTTAAGAGAAGAAATGGCTGCAGAAGTTATATACAATTTGTCTTTGAGCGAAGGTAGGCAAAAGAGATTAAACTGAGGTTTGCTGAGGAAGCGTTGATTTGATCTTAGAGGATTGGGAAGCAGTAGACTGTGTTTGGGCAAACATTTTTTTTTGGTGTGGGGGTAGGGTGTGGCATCAATGTGTAAATAAATAGTAAAATGAAAACCTCGAAGGTTTGGTCACAGTCAGTCTTTATTTTCTAATTTTGTTTATAGTTAATTACGTAAGAAACCTCGGCATTATTTCTTTAAATGAAGATTTTAGGTTTTCTGACAAGTGGAAGCTGAATCTGCTGTCCAAAAAGTACCCACATGGTCACCAACATCCAGTTTCCATCTGACAAGTATCACTGATTGTTGTCGAGTTTAGTTAGTCTTCTCGATATAGCGCTAGTGTTAGCGCTAGCGCTATATCTCGATAGGAGTATTTGGGGGTTATTTTGTCCTTTTATCTTTTATTAGTTTATGTTTCTAGAACTTATTAGTAAGAGCGATTGTTATGTAATTTTCTTCTTTTACTCATTATAAATAAAGGTATGTGGGGAGAGGATGAATTGATTCTCTTCTCTTTTTCTCCATTCAACATTGTATCAGAGCCCTCCTAGGCTGCCGCCATCCCTCTTCTTCTTTTCCCCCTCTTCTTTTCCTTTTTTTTTTAGAAAACCTTCATTAACTGAGATCCAGCCAAGCCTGAAAACCTGCCGCCACTCTCTTCCATTGTCTCCCAGCCCTGCTGCCACCTGCAATCATCCAAATAGCCCTGCCGCCACCTGCAACCTTCCAAATAGCCCTGCCGCCACCTGTAATCTTCCACAAAAACCCCTCCAAACCTGCCGTAATACCCTAGAACAGCCATTAGTCCTGCTGTCACTCCCTGAAATTCCCTTTAAACCTGCCCTAGGATTACCGCAAGTACTGCAGTGATATTTTTTGAAGTTTTTCAACTGACATTGACTATCCCAAATCAGATATGCCGTAACCTGCCCAGATTTGTGGTACTACCTGCAGCCTTGAATCTGATTACAGAAACAATTTGTTTCTCATTCCAAGCTCTTCCAGTCTGTGAAGAGATGATCTAAATCAAGTTTAGAAAAATTCTTGTGATGTGTTGCCGTGTATCTGTTATCAAGGGGATATATTGCGAAGAGATCAAGCTACTAGCCAACCTCGATGCTTCCATGTAAGTTTGAAGATCGAAAATTGCTGCGTAAAGATCTCTTGTTCCCATTATAGTGATACACGAGATTCCAATTAAAGGTATTCTATATTGTTGAGTATTTATTCTCATGACTGATTACTTTGAAGTGAATTTCCCTAACATGGAGACCTCTAAGGTAGATTTCTCTTCTATTTCCCTCAATCCTGTTAAGCTGGATGGGACAAATTATTTGATGTGGTCTAAAACAGCCCAGATGACCATCTCTGCAAAAGGCCTAGTGGGTTACATTAATGGTAAAAAGACGACACCTGCTCTTAATGATACTCTTTATGAAAATTGGGCATTTGAGAATTCCATTGTAATGACATATTTGATTGGATCTATGGAGCCCAAGATTGGGAGAGGATAAGTTTTGCTATCTGATGCAACTGAGATTTGGAAGACTGCTAAAGAGGCGTATTCCCAAGTTGGAAACTATTCTTTGATATATGACCTTCACGTGAAAATTGGTGCTATTAAGCAACGGGATATCACTGTCTCCCAATATTACTCTGAGCTGCGCAGTCTGTGGTAGGAATTAGACTATTATGATACTTTACAGCTGCCTGTTCTACTGATGCTGCTGCAATGAAAAGTGCCAAAGACAAGCTTTGTGTGTATAATTTTCTGGCTGGACTTAATATTGAACTTGATCAGATTCGTGTCCAAATCCTCAGTAGAGAGCCATTATCATCATTAGAGCAGGCTTATGCTCTGGTCCAGTCTAAGGATATGTGTCGGACATCCATGATGCCACCTCTTCCTGTAGAGAGATCAGCTCTCTAGACTACTCAGCCTAGTGGTTCTCCTCTTATTAAACCCACCTTTGTTCGGTGTGAATATTATGGGAAAGAGCGGCATACTAAAGAAACTTGCTGGAAATTGCATGGCAAACCAGCTGATTTTGAGACCAAGAGGCGTGAAAAGAACCTACAGAGAACAAAAAATTTTCCAGCACCGCAGGCCAATCAGGCTAAGACTTGTCCTCCTACTGGGATGCTACCTACACTATCAACTGAAGAACTTCAGGCACTCAAGAATTTATTGAGGCCATCTGCTACAACTCAAGCCGCTCCTCTAATGCCACCTGACAATCCAGGTTCATACTTTGTCTAGTTAGGTAACTATCATGTGGGTCTGTCTGCTTCTTCTGTCTCTAGTCCATGGGTTATGGACACTGGAGCAACTGACCGCATAACTGGGTCAACCAATTCCTTCTTCTTGTATTCTCCCTCTTCTGGGAAAGATACAATCTAAGTTGCCGTTGGGTCCCTCTCTCCTTTATCTGGAAAGGGTTCCATCCGCTGCTCCCCTACACTTATTTTGCAATAAGTTCTTCATGTACCTAGTTTTTCTACAAATTTACTTTCTATTAGTTGTCTCACTAAGTCTCTTAATTGCAAAGTAACATTTTTTTCTTTTCTCGTGTGAAATTTAGGATCTGGAAAGCGGGAAGACGATTGGACATGATAGATTGCATGGTGGTCTCTACTTGCTTGCAGATGGTCCTTCTGTGCCTCCTTCTTCACCACCACCTACCACACATCACCTCTATTCCGCTATGAGCATACTTCAGCAATGGCATCGCCGTCTTGGTCACCCGTCCTCAGCTATTTTATTCCAGTTGTTTCCTTCCCTTTCTAAGCATTATAATAACAACGAGTTATTATGCGAAGCATGTATTCTTCCTAAGCAGGCTCGTACAACCTATTTACCTACATTTAATAGAAGCATTAATATGTTTGATTTGATTCATTCTGATGTCTGGGGTCTAGCTAGGACAACTTCTATATCTGGCCATAAATGGTTTGTCACTTTCATTGATTGTCATACTAGGACTACTTGGGTGTACCTTATGCATCAAAAGAGTGAAGTTTTTGAATGTTTCAGCCACTTTCATAAAATGATTCAGACTCAGTTTCAGACACCAATCAAGGTTCTTCGGAGCGACAATGGGAGAGAATACCTTGATGGCAATTTTTTAGAGGTATCTGTCTGAGCATGGGATCCTACATCAAACAAGTTGTGTTGATACCCTGGCTCAAAATGGGGTTGCAAAAAGGAAAAATCGACATTTACTTGAAATAGCTCGAGCCCTTATGTTTGAGGGAAATGTGCCAGCAAAATTTTGGAGTGATGCTGTGTTGACATCGACCTCTCTCATAAATCGGTTGCCATCTCGGATACTAAACAATAAGACTCCTCTGGATCTGTTACTTGGTGATCCCTCCTTTGGTCTCCCACCAAAGGTATTTGGGTGCGTCTATTATGCTCGGAACCATCATCCTCATGGCAAATTTGATTCACGAGGAGTTCGCTGCATCTTCCTTGGTTACCCCGCTACTCAAAAGGGGTGTAAATGTTATCATCCTCCATTCCGTCGGACTTTCATCAGCAAAGATGTTCTCTTTCATGAAAACCTGATGTATTTTCAGCCACATCTTCAGGGGGAGATAGATACAATTGATCCAGAAAATGTGCCTTTCATTACCCCAATGGAGACAGAAAGAGTCCAGGTAAGAAGCATACCTGAGCCAGAAATGCCACCACCTGATTGTACTCCTGAGCCAGAGATGCCTACTAATCCTGATTCTACTCCTGAGCCAAAGATGCTTACCAGTCCTGATCATACTCCTGAGTCTACCAGTCCCATGTCTGCTGCCAAGCCTTTACAAGTTTATAGCCGTGCCAGAAACAAGCAAGGAAAGACCACTACCATCCAAGCAACTTCACATGTCCCTTCGTCAGCCCAAGATCCAGAGTCTGACCAAACTCTTGGTAAGGAAATTTCCCTCTCTGATTTTGACTTTGATCTCCCTATTGTCCTTCGTAAAGGTACTAGCGGATCCTACTCTCACCACATGATGATCTCAAAGTGGATTATACGGATGCTGACTGGGCAGGCAGTCCGGATAGGAAATCTATTTCTGGTTACTGTACCTTTGTGGGAGGAATGTTAGTCACTTGGTGCGGTAAGAAGTAGAATGTCGTAGCACGTTCTAATGCGAAGCTGAATTCAGAGCGATGCCTCAAGGCATATGTGAACTTTTATGGTTGAAAGGCCTACTCAGTGACTTGAGAGTTGATTGTTCTCCACCTATGGTTCTCTCTTGTGATAATAAAGCTGCTATCGGCATTGCTAACGATCCAGATCAGCATGACCGAACAAAGCATGTTGAAATAGATCGTCATTTTATTAAAAAAAAGCTTGAAAGTGGTAAGATTTAGATTCCGCATGTCAGATCAGAAGATCAACTAGCAGATATCTTCACAAAAGGCTTACCTGTCAAGTGGTTTCAAATTATTTTGTTCAAGTTGGGAATGCATGATATTTATGCACCAACTTGAGGGGGAGTGTTGTCGAGTTTAGTTAGTCTTCTCGATATAGCGTTAGTGTTAGCACTAGCGCTATTTCTCGATAGGAGTATTTGGGGGTTATTTTGTCCTTTTATCTTTTATTAGTTTATGTTTCTAGAACTTATTATTAAGAGGGATTGTTATGTAATTTTCTTCTTTTACTCATTATAAATAAAGGTATGTGGGGAGAGGATGAATTAATTCTCTTCTCTTTTTCTCCATTCAACACTGATATAGCTTCATGCTACATGGCAAAGCAAGGATTCAAATTTCGGTTTCGTGCCTGGTTTCGGCTAGGCCGAAAACCAAAATTTCGGTGGTTTTGGCAGAAAATTTGCTGAAACGTGGTAAAAAAAAAAGCCTTATGTTTCAAGCTTGGTTTTGGAGCTAAAAAAAAAAGATTTTTCAGCTTTTTTTTTTTTTTTTTTTTTTTTCTTTTTTGTAATGCTATTTTAATCTTTTTAACATATCTATTGAATTATTTGCACAAAAACAACATCGGATATGGTTTAGGGAAGACCATTCATGGACTTTACATACAATTTTTGAAAAAAAAAATGGTTTAGGGAAGAAACCTTTACCTTCAAATCTTCGAAGTGTTTCTGAAATGAGGTTGAATCCTCCTTAGAGTGGATGGAAATAGAGGAAAACAAGAAGATTGGGGGGGGGGGAATGAAGGATTCAAGCAAGGGAGCCAAGGGGACTCACCAAAATTGCACTAGGGCATGCTCTCAGGCGAAAGGAGACGAAACCTGTCGAAATAGACAGGTTTTGTCGAAATAAGTCTCTGTTTTATAAGTATGTTCGAAGTGGTTCGACCATGTTTCAAACCATTTTCGACCGTATTTTGGTCAAAACAGTAATTTCGACCGAAATATGGTCGAAATTAATATTTTGGTTCGAAATATGGTATTTTCGGTATCGACATGTAGTTTCGTTTCGTATTGCCCTAAAACCGAAATTCGAAATTTCGGCCGAAATCTGGAACTATGGGCAAAAGAAGCCATTTTATTCAGGTCTTTCTTTTTAAAAAAAATTAAAGAATAGTCAACATCTTTTTTTTGTAGAGGGAAAGTGGAGTATGGGGTAGGCCATGGTTATGGCATTGTCTTGTAAGCTGCACTGCCTGAACATGTGACTATCCTAGATGGCCCCCAATGATTTGGACAGGTTAGATTCATCAGCTTCCAGGTGGCATATATGATATTGCAGAGTCATTGTGGGCTTTAGTAATTGTCAAAACAAAAAGTCTCTTCCATTAAGGCTCCATTTGTTTCAATGGAAAACATTACTCTAAGTATTGTCTTAGGAGCCAAGGGAAATTGGGAAAAAAAATAAAATAGGAAAGTTGGAGAACAACTTCTGATTTGATTTTTTTTTTTTTTTTGGGTGTTGTTTACCAAAAGCAAAGGAAAAAAAGTGGTGGTATCTTGGTTGATAATTCAATTGCCATCCGATGGCTAGAGTCTTTAACTCATTCAACCATGTCCAAATATGGTTCCTCAACCAATACGATGAAAAGAAACATATGTGAAAGAAGTAAGGTGAAATATTGTCATAAAGGTTTGTTAGTTCTCCAAACCTCACAAGATACCTATTTTGCCACGTGGATGGATGTTGTGTCCATCTGACTATTGGATGGAAAGGGCATGGTCTACATTAACTAAATGTCAAATTTCAGAGTCTAATTCAATCATATACACCATGTGTATTAACCTGCATCATTTGTACTTCAGTACTCTACCCTTTACTGTGCACTCTCCCAACTCTGAGAAGGAACAGATGGTTTAGGTAGGAAGGAACAACCATGAAAATGGACAGCTCAGGGCTCGTGCGACTTCTGGAAACGACCAAATGACATGAAACAATAATTACGCATTTTACAACTAAAACCTGATTTTCCAAGAAATATTTTTCTGTTTATCCAATGGAGCTTAATTGAAATGAATTGAAATTATTATTTTTTTCTTTTATTTGATACTTCCAATGAAATTATGTTCTCCCCCCTCCTTTTTGATTCCTGTAGAGATAAAATCATATGATGCCTTCTTTTGTCAAAAATTTTTTCCCTTAAAACTTGTTCTGAAGTTTTGATGGGTTTTTCTTCGTTTTATTTATTTATTTATTTTTTTAACTTACTAGATACTATTAATAAAAAAGTGTATACTGACAATCCTTTTTTTTTTTTGGGGGGGGTGGAAGGGGGGATAAGTTGGAATCTGGTGATTTTTGCTGTAGGAAAAGGGGCTTCTGTTTTTTTATTTTTCACATTCTTCATATTCCTTTAGCAGCTTTGGGAAAAGACAAATTGAACCTGTTTCTGCGGAAAGTTGAGGAATTAATCTGGAGTGGTAAAAAAGTAAAAAACTCAAGGGATTTGATTTATAGGAAAACATGAAGAAAAGTTCCTGATGGTTGAAATTTGATTCTGGAAAAAGAGCTTGAGTCACAAGTCATGTTGATGTAATAAAACCGACTGATGAACAAGAAGGAAACTTGGGTTGGTTCTTGCCCCTGGTTATGTGTCCTTTGGACCCTTTGCCCGCTTGCCACCTGTGAAAGCAAGCTACCCCAGCGTCAAAGAAAATTGCTAATCCAGGAAGAAAGAAAAGAAGAGAATATATAAAAAAAGTAGAGGAAGAAAACTTACCTATAGAAATGTGTTGCATGGAAATTGAAATAAGAAGAAAGATATAAGGACTGGTTACCATTAATAGTTGCTCTTGATCATCAATTCTCGGTAGTAAAGAATTATTTTCCTACCCATAAATTGGATAAAACTTTTAAATTTTGTGTATATTTATAGGCCATAACTAGACTACCTTATTCCGATTCCTACTCATACTCAAAAGACTATTTGGCTACATGTTTGAGGCAAAAAGAGTGTTGAGAGTATGGCTTAACAAATTTTCTTCTATCGCTCTCTTTACGCTGTTTGAGTCATGCTACATCAGTTTGTAGACTTGAATGTGAAACTGTCTAATGAAAAATATGAGATGATTCTCAGCAGTGACTATTTCTACTCTATCTATGGGTCTTTAAGTTTTTGCAAGTTCAAAGTTGCTTACGGTTTTTGAACTACTCCATAATGTATAAGAATCTCCCTCAAGTTCAGAGTGGCATATCCAACCCCAGTGATAAACGGCTCCATTTTTTGGTTTCC
>CM053265.1:75532559-75647814 GCA_028583415.1 Protea cynaroides | reverse complement strand
TCAGTCTTCCCTCTTTTTGGAAACTTTACAAAGGAAAAGATTCCAATATTCTACTAGCCTAAACTAAAGAATCTTTCTAAAACTGAAAATAGAAACAACCAAAATAGAACAAACTAACTTTGGAAAGTAACTAACAGTAGAAAGAAACTAACTTTAGATAGTACTAACTTTAGAAAGTACATATATTTAGAAAGTAAATATCTTGGACAGTTCTCAAAGGATCTTCTAGAAGAACAAAGACTGGTTAAGATTCCCTCCAGCTGTTCAGCTGTGGCTGCCGTAGGAGGCTTGGGCTTGGTCTGGAAAGCATGGGTGGTATTGTTCACGTGGTCAGGAGATTGCCTTGATAATCTTGATCTGCATCAGTTTCGTTTCAAGCAGACTTGAAAACGAAATATCTGGCAAAATTTTGGTCGGTTTGATTAATTAATTTTGGACCATGATTTGGTGTTTCTCCTCAGGCTTGGGATGACATCCCTTAATGGGGTAAGAAGTAGCTTTGGTGTTTGCCAATTCCATTCCAACTCTGAAACTCAAGCTAATGACTGGATCTTACCAACCCTTACACAGGCGGCTAATTCAATTGTACCTCCCTATTAGTAATGATATGGTCTAGGTGATACAACAAAATCTTTTGTGGATTTCAAGGACTTAAAACTAGTGAGTGTTAGAATTTTAGTATTTGGTATGTACTTTCATTAAGAAGCCCTAATTTTTCTTTATGTTATTCCTCATTTCCTTCTTTTGTTTATTTATTTGTTTTTACTTTTTAATTGGTTAGGAATCCATCTTGCTACTCTTGTATTCGTGTGAATACTCTCAAATCTTCAAGTGATGCCATTATTCAGAAGCTATTGGCAATCCTAGAAGAAACTGGGCTTAAATGTGCTGCTGATGGCAAAAGCATAACCACAAGTAATGCCTCTGCTTTTGTTGATATGAGCCAGAAGCAAGGATGCTTTTTGTTGGAAAACTAATTTTCATCATTTTTCAGACCACCGTTTTGCAGGAGGGATGGGAGTATTCGGAGATGGGGATGCTTTGCAGAAAATTCCAATTTATAAGTGTCAGATACCAGGATTAGAAAATGTTGTGTTTGTTGATGGTTCAGGACCCCACACAATTCAATATGGTGATGCATCTAACAAACCTCTGAAGGAGATCGTTGTGAGCCGCAAATGTGCTGAAGCAGTTCTACGAGGTGCTCAGGTATGGTGGCTACTGTAGTTTGTTAATAATAGTTCTATTAGATGTTTCCACATTATGAAAATCACATAGTTTCTTTAAGCTCTCTGGAATGGACATTTTCCTAAGAGCTAGCATTTCTCACATTTGAAACTTGAAAGGACCATTCAAAGATCTTCCATTCTATAATGTATTTATGCAAATTTATGGAAATCAAATTTTCTCTTGTGCTTTGATATGTAAGTGTACTTCTGCGGTATTCCTATTTTCATTTTAATGCTACTGGCTTTTCTTTCAGGAAGAAGTACTTTTTCTTGGTTCCTTCACAGGCTTGAATTGTCCTGTGCAACCTATTGTATTGAATTGTACTGTGCATGTAAGGTTATGTGGTCGGTGGATCATTAAATATGAACTCTAATATAAAATGATATACTTCCATTCTCTTCTATCTTTTTGAGATTCTTACAAACTGAACTTCATGTCTATCAGTGATGCCGTTTCTAATTCTCTCATTTGAGGATCTATTATTACTATTATTATGAATTTCCACATTCCCCTAATCCTTATCTTTGATATAATTCAGGTAGACCAATGAATTATTGTTGACAAGGCATTCTTTTCCTCAAATTTCTCTGATGATTTTCCATCAGGTATTTGTTCCTGGTGTAGTAGCATGTAGTGCTCATGTTGAGAAGGGAGACATGGTTGCGGTTTCAGTTGCTGTGGAGCAGCCTAGCCTTGATGGTAAATGGGGTATTGGAATGACACGAGGGACTGTTCTACAGGGACTTGAAACAGGCAAGCAGTACAGCTTTTGATGGATATCAGACCATTTTGTAATTCAGTTCTTACTCTGGAAGGAGCTGATAGCTCTTTAGTTACATATTATTAATGCAATTATTGTTGGATCAACATTCAACTTATTTTTTTGTCCAGACTCCATAGCAAGTCTTAATTGACATAATGACTCTATAATCTGTTCTAAGGAGCTTAGTAACTCATGCATTAACTGATGCAAATCTAAAGGTAAGCAAACCAAGATCAGAGACTGGTAGAGAATATTATCCGGTGTTAAATAAAATACATGCAATGGTATTGATGATGGTTGAAGATATGAAGATAAAGATAGATGACAGACTAGAGTCCCACTAGTTGCCCAGCCATAGGAGTCCCACCTAGGTGCACTTGTTTCTCATGAGCACACTTGATTATCACAAATAAATCTCAAAGAGAAGATTTTCACAAAGTTCTAAATGCTGTAATAGCAACCCATAATTCCATTATATCGGGAAATAGAAGGTTTAACAGCCCTATGGTTACATCAATTTAAATTAATTGGGCTGTTGGAATTCCAAGACTAAATGGAATTCCCAACACCTAAAAACTAAAACCCATACATTGATAACAAACCTTAGACCTAGGAAACAAAAACAAGACATAAAAAACAATTCCTAAACATTGAAAATTATTCCCAAGACATGGGGAACTACAAACAAGAATTTGAAAATAAAAACATTAATGTTGTCTTGGAAAGTAAAATACACTATATTAATTCACCTAGGAAAAGTAGACTCCACTACTGACTCCTAGACTTTAAAAATGACTCTTAAACTTTAATAATGACTCTTAGACTTCTAAATTCGTATGGACCACTAATCACTTATATATGGGCGTTCAAAATAGGCCCAATACAAAAGAAAACATAACAAATCTTAGCCCATTACCCGTACAACCCAATAGATTACTTATTAACCCATTAGATTAGGCTTTGGGCTTGGTTTGGGCTTGTTCCAACATGAACATGAATACTTGTACTGGAATCTATCTACATCCTTAACTTTTTAATAACTTTAGATGAAATTTCATGTGCTTTGCTAGAATAAGGGCACTCTATATTGCATAAAAATTGGTTCCTGGAAAAGTGTTGATAATGGTTTAACTTGTCCTGAATAGACAGAGGTCAATTGTATTTATAGATGAGAAAGATTACAAATATAGAAGAATGGTAGGTGAGAGGAGGAAACATTGAACCTAGACAGTAGTTGGTAAATCCTGTTTTACAACAAAAAGTAATGACTGTTATATTTCAAAGACAAATTTTATCCTATACGAATAGTTATGCTGAATGTTAACAATTATTATGGTTGGGTAGAAGCTTATTAGATTTGTTCCATTACTAGATGAAATAAGAGAAGAGTGCAAAGTAGTATACAACGACAATTCATACTTAGCGTCATGAAGAAAGCAGTGCACAGAAGTTACTAAATCAGATTCCCCCTTCCGAAGAGTGACAAAGAAAAGAAACAGTTATAAGGGAATATCATCTCCACAGTGCACACCCTTGGAGGCTTGGACACACAACCTAGTCATCATCTGCCTCATTAGCAGATCCAGGTTTCCATTGGAATCATAGTTGTCAAGGCATCCCTAGGTGGCAATACGTGTTGGCATGGGCAAAACATGAGGTTGCCTTATTTTTGTGAATATGGAGCTTGCCTAGGTGAACAAGGGTAGCCTTGTGCACCTTGGCGAGGTTTTGACCTACGCGTGGTGCCATATTCATCATATCTTTAATTTTTTTGAATGTTATTATTGGTTTAAGTGCTACATATTCCAATGCAATGAGATGCACTCTGATATAACCAAGTTACGTAATATGTAATATACACCTCAAGACCCAAACCTTCTTCTTCTACAAATTATTGTATAAATATATATAGATTATTGCTTTGATTTGAATTTTATTGAATATATTATGTTTTGTTTATCATTATTGTTGATTATCCCATATTAGGTCATTACTAGCAAGTCTAGCATGTTTGATCCATTGGTATTTGACTATTTATATTAGGTAGAAATGCTTACTGAAAAAAAAATATTAAGTAGAAGCATTGTTTAAGAAGGTATTTTGATCACCTATATGCATCATTTCATTGCTGAGGCTGGTATTGCTGAATTTCTGCATCAGGCTTTCATGGTTCCTGATCCCCCTGATAAAATTCAGTTATTACTTTGGAGGAAAAAAGGAAGAAAGCAACTGTTGTAGATTCTGCCTTGGGCATTTACTTGATCAACTGACCAAACATGACCCTTTTGTTGTGCTCTATGCATTTGGACTAGTTCTATGTTCTCAACCTAATCTATGACAACCTCTGTTGACTGCTTGAATATATTTTTCCTTAGACTTTACTGGATGCCTAGTTCTGATCTATGTTATTATATAACAGATCCACTTTATCTTGAAAGAAATGGTCTGTATATTGGTCAAGGAACCGCAATGATGTCTAGGGCTGGGATCTTCCGTGCTTCAGAAGGAATAGCAGTGGAAGTGACAAATAGAGTATTTAGCCTCCCTTCTTTCAATGGTATATTCTTTTGTTTCCAGAACTTAAAGTTGCCAATTATATGCCTTTTATGTCTTTTCCCCTCTTAGTTCCCTGACTATTGTTTGCTTGAGTGCTTAATGAGTTATCTTATTTCTTTCAAAACCATTTATAGTAGTTATAACTGACTTAGATGTAAGACAAACATTTGTTCTTTTGTTTTCCCATGTCAATTTGACTATTTGACCTTGGAAGTTGTGGCATCTTTGCTGAGATGTTTTGATTGTCAGGAAAGCTATAAAAAGTGGGTTCAAATTTTTACCAATTAAAAAAATCAATAAAATTTCAAGGAGGGTCAAGTCAGGTGTAAACCTCTCCTCTCAGACTTAAAAGGTATTAGAAGTATGTCAAAAATGTGAGAAATTTTTTTTTCTGACTGATTGCCAGTATTCTTTGTACCAAATGACTCCACTGCTTAAGGAGACACTTTCAGAGATCCCTTCTGTTGCAATCAAAATCATTTCAATCTTGGTTCAAAGATGATTGCAGTTTTCCATGGATTCAAAGAATATTGGAGTTTGTGGATTCAAGTTTAGCTGAGTCCAAAGCTTATCTATAATAAATGGTGCAGGTGAAGGCAAAAACATGTAGATAGATAGATATCACGAAACAAGTAAAGGAATATCATTTGTTCTACCAAGTCAATAAGATGATTATTTTTTTTTTCACTCGATCCTTGTTATAATTGGATTTATTATTTTAGAATTCCACATAAAGGGATGCAAATACATCATTTTCTTATTGCATGAAATCAGAATTTGAAGCTTAGAGTTCATTTATGTGGATTCCTGAAGCTCTTGCTTTGCTGTAAGATTTTCTCTTGTTTTTTGATATGCAACAACCTGTTACATGATCAGTCATCTTGAGGTTTTCTAATTTAATTTGATCACTGTTCCTCGCCATAATTTATAGCCTGTTGCTTCCTTTAAATCCAAAAACCATGGTTATCAGGCGATAAGGCAACCCAAGCGTCGGATGTTTGCCTGAGCGCTTAGGCGACAAAGCGAGTCGATTAGGCGTACCCAAGGCGTTGTAAGGGTACATCTTCCAAAAGAGGATTTATACAAAAGGGAGGGGTTTAGAACATCAATTTTTATTGTAATACATATGCATGGTTCCATGCATTATTGTGCTTGTATTTACTTTATACATCCAAGAAAAATGTTACAAATGGCATAAATAACGCCCCCATTCTACGTACGGGTCCATTGGCATTGCCAAACTGTCCCTCCAGGATCCATCTTAAACTTAGGCAGGTAGTCTCGCATAAAAATCCATAGATTTCAAACAGAAATATGTGACATTGCAGCGGAAGTATTTACAAAATATAACTATAACTGGTGAATACTTAAGAGTTAAGTTTATTAGTTAAGTTTATTACAGTCCACATAAAGTACTAAAGATATAAGAGATAAAAACAAACATATCCATGTCATGCCACATGAGACATGACTCAATATATCAGTTTTAAAAATACATAAATAAAATCCAAAGATAAACTGGGTCCTTCCATGACCCTACAGTGCTCCCTCCTTGGGCATATACTCTTCTGGGGCCCATTGGCTCAGTTGGTTCAGGTTCATCTGAAAGTATACACAAATAACTTGAGGGTGAACTCAACAGCTCAGTGAGAAAACATAATAAGCATAATCTCTCACAAAATCCACATATCAGTAAACCATTTCATAAATGTCTAACTCATACATGGCAATTTCTAGCTATGAACATAATCATTTCTGCATGTAAAACATTTATACAATTCTGTTTTTAAGGCTATATTACAGTAACAGCATTCATACAACTTTTTACTATGGCTGGTAATTCTGGTGAAAACTGCTGCAAGCACTAAAAGTTGGAGCCACTTTGTTAGCATAAATGTTTTGGTTCCCTGAACCTGGACTGCCAGAGTCTGGACTTCTGAAGAAGCCAAATGAGTTTTGGTTCCTTGGACCTGGACTCCCAGAGTCTGGTTCTAGTGCTCTCCATCCAATACCTGACCCCTTACTGGAGAGGGGACAGCAGCCACAAAGTTCCAACATTAACAATCCTTCCTTCCTTTCCATGGACCAGCCCGGGTCTGGACCACACTGGGGGTCAATTCACTTCCTTTATCAATTTCATTTCTTACTTGACAATTCATAGCGTTATGCTATCATTCCTTCTCACATGGCAATAAATAAATAAATCAATCATACATATAACCTGTCATTGTATAGGCATAACATACATTCCATAACTTCACTCATACTTAGCATGGTATCCAATAAACATCAGTTCATACAGTTCATTTTTATTCTCATTATTCATCACATTATATACTGAGGCAAGTCATCTACATTCACATATAACACACACAATCACAAAAGCAAGCAACATACAAAAAGAGTATGATTGGTATGTTCCCTCACCTTCTCTCTCTTGCTGGAAAAGGATTCCTTCTAAGTTTAATGAATGATTCTAGTCAACACCTATACATTCATTAAATTTGCAAGGCATTAGACCTAATGTAATATGCACAAAGCTTGGTAAATGAAGTGCAAAAATGTTTACTAAGGTCCATGTGATCTTACATGAAAGGCTTGAAGAGAAACTGATCAAAACAGTCTTGGAAACCCGAACTTTGGGTCTACCGGTTGCTCTTTACTGTCGACCGCAAGGGAAAAAGCTAGCATCTGGTGGATGATCTCGGACTGCTCGGGTGGTCACCGGTCGACCGATGGTCCAAAATCCAGCGACCGGTGAGGCTTATTTTTTGTGCATGAGACTTAAGATTGATCTGGGTTTGTTTGGGTGAAGGGGGAACACTCAGTCTAATTTTCCTATTACAAGTCCTAGCTTAGGTGATGGTCCTTCTCCTTCAATATTTTTACACTTATGGATTTTTAAAATATCATCTTCTTCTTCTTCTTCCTAACAAGTCCTTCCATTAAAGGCACTTCTTAAGGTCTGCAACTGGCAGCAAATCAAGGGATCCTAACATGCAAGTATGCAAAAGATGTACGAAATAGTAAGCAAGTTATTTCTTACCTTTTCTAAGCTTGGTACAGAGTACAAGCTCCTTCTTCTCCCTATTACAGAAATTCAAAATTTCTTCAATGAAGTTCTTCAATCTTCAAGTCTCAAGCTTCTTTCAATTTCAGAACCCAACTCCTTTTCACTTCTCCTCTCCTTTTTTTGATTCAGTTTTACAAAACAGATATGGTACAACAACCCCAGCAACCCCAAAAAATTCAGCTTCTTCTTTAATTCCTTCTCAAACGCTTATTCCTCCTTCTTTCTTCTTCTGTTTTTCAGTTTTTCAAAAGAACATGAACTCAACAAATTTAAGTTTTAACTCCCTTGTTTTATATATATTTTTTAAAACTTTTCCTTGATTTCTGGAAAGACTCGTATACCCCTTTGAGCTCATCATGCAAGCTTTGCATGGCTAATACACCCATACTTCCTTGGTACCCTTAAAAAGTGTAAAGTCCAAAATGCCCTTTTTTTTATTCTTTATTTTTTTGGGGTGAGTGAATAAATGTATTAACAAAGCCTCAAAAGAAGGGAGGACAAACCTGAGTAACCAAAGGATAGAGCTAGGCTCCTTACAAAATCAAGGGCAACGCCTAAGAGAATAAAAAACAAAAAAGCAAAAACAACCACCTCAGTTAGTGTCGAGGTTCCAAGCGGATAGGATGATCTATTCCTAGTAGTTTCCAGAGGTTGGGAGGATAAAGGCATGACGATTCCTCGAACATCAAAGATGATAGCTTCCCAAATCTGTGCAAAGGAGCTCGTTTTGGCTGTCCACTTTCGCAAATTCTTCTCGAACCATATATGGTACATCGTCACACCAAGGACCAGCTTGACAATAGTATTGCATGGGGACTTGTCTTTAAACTTCTTGATTATCCACTTCCATTCAAGATCAAATGGACGAATCCTTCCATTACTTGGCCAGCACTTCCCAAGGATTTTTTCCCAGATTCTTTTAGAGAAAGGGCATTCAAAGAACATGTGTTGAATGTTTTTCTCCTGAGGCCCAACACAAGCCACAACTAGCACTTTGATGCAGGATCCGGGTTGAGAAAACCCTAATTAGATCCGCTAGTAGGCTCACCCAAAACAATAATCAATTCAAACAATGATGTAATGGCAGAATCGTAAATAACTCAAAAACTCAACCAGTTGGTGGCAGATTTGTAATTAATCAGAACTTTCTAACTTGTAGAGAACCAAACAGAGCCTTAGGATGAAATTGGACAAAACTGAATTGTTTTATAAGAGGAGGGCATAATAGGAAATTCAGGAATAAAGGGTCTTCTCCTACCTTCGTTGGAGACTAGTTCACAAATAGAAAAACCTGGCGCAAACCAGATTTAAGAAAAGGAGAAGTATCTTCTTCAACACAGCCTTGATTAACGCGAAACTTCGAATGAAGAACCGCAAGCCTCTGGTCTACTGATTTCTACCAATATTGATTCCAAACAGCAATTAAATTAGGAGCTTTGGAGGGCTGAAACTCACTCTGGCGGTAAAGAAGAACAGGTTTAGTTGCAGGTTTTGGGTTCTCATGACTGAAGGGATTTCGGGTCATGAAGCTCAAGGGTTTGAGTCGTTTTGGGGAGAGGAACTCGCACTCCAGGTTGTAGGGGAAACGGAATGGAAACGAAGGAGATCAATGTAATTTATAGGGGCTGGGTTTACCGCCAGAATAGGAAATAGAGGAAAGGAAGAAGAAGAGGGAAAGAGGAAGGAAGAGGAAGAAGAAGGAAGGGAATAATCAGACTAGGAGGAGTGGTTGATTCTGATCACTAAGAGAGAGAGAGAGAGAGAGAGAGAGAGAGAGAGAGAGAGAGAGCTTCAAATTTCTACCTTAGACACCAACTCAATAACAAATCCTCATTCTATTCCATTCTTCAATTCTGAAATTAAAAGGCTGATTACAAGGTCTATTAAGGATAAAACTTTCCTAAACTAATTGATAGAAACATAGAAACTAAATAATATCTTTATGAAATAAAATCTAATCTCTATGGAATAAAATCCCAACCTAAAACAGAAATAATAAATAAGGAAACCTAATACTGAAACTTCCTAATATAAGTTAATTTCCTACCAACCCTTTCCAGACCAAAAGGTTGGTTTAGGTTTGAGCCGGTTTAGGTTTGGCTTGGGTAGCCAAATTGGCACGTGTCGATCCATCCATGATATTGCTACTGGATCACACTTGGGATACTTACCCAATAAAAAAAACTAGCACTTGGGATTATACCCCAGTCATGAAGCATGGCACAAAGGATAAAACTATGGCGGGGAAAATGCCTTTTAAACCACACCACTTAGAACCAAGGAACCTTCGCCTTTCTAACGAATTCCCCACCGGAAGCCGCCGAGAACCTACCAAAAGTGGAAGTGGTCCAGCAGATAGAATAGTACTCCCAGATGGTCTTCTGGTGATAGAGTCCAGCACTTCCCGTGCCTGCACTAGCCTAGGAGAAGAGGCTCGACTAGTACACCAATCCCCTTCAAATAAGATGGATGAAACAATAGCAAGCCTATCATGCCCATAATCAAGCTGAATCGACACCATGTGGTTGCCAATTATCCAGGCACAAGAGAGTCGACGATCCATTGTCAATGTAAGATTTGATGGAATGAATGGCCATCCACCTATGCTGAAGGATAGATCTCCAAACCCAAGGGTAGTCGGGGGCCCCAACAATCGATCATATAGTCTTATCCAGATGCTCTCTTTTTTCTCAGCCAACCGTCATATAAGTTTAACAATACACGCTTTGTTAAACTCTTTGACTCTCCGTAGGTCTAAACTGCCCTCCTCCTTCGACAAGCAAACCTTGGCCCAACCAATAGAGTGGAAAAAATTGTTGTTATCCGCCCTTTCCACAAAAAGGCACTCATCCGACCTTCAGTTTTCTGGATAATAGAGTTAGGCAACCCGAAGATCCCTGTCCAATACAAATACGAGCTTTGCATAACCGCTCTAGCAAGTTCTAGCCTTCCTGCATAAGATAAAAACTTGGCTTTCTATAATTGAAGTTTTTTCCTAAGCCTGTCAAGGATGGGGGAACAATGGTGAGCTGACAGTCTGGAAGTAATCAGAGGCAATCTAAGATAGGTGATCGGTAACCTGCCCAATGGGAAGTCCACAATGCTTCTAAAGTTCTCACGCAGCAAGGAAGAGGAGAGACTTTTGCTTGTTCACAATTAGACCTGTTGTAGAGCTGAATGCCATAAGCACATCTGAGATGGAAATGATGGATTTGACATAACCTTTAGAGAAGATCATACTATTGTCTACGAAAGCCAAATGAGTCAATTTGAGAGCCTTGCACCTGGGGCAGAAGTCAATATGGTTTTGATGAGCACTTTGTTGGAAGGCCCTGGATGAGCCTTCCAAGACAAGAGTGAACAGAATAGGAGACATGGGGCATCCCTATCTGATACCCCTCCGCGAGCTGAAGAAACTCATCAGGCTGCCATTAACCAAAACTGAGAATCTGGTGGAGGATATACAGTACCAAATCCACTGGCAATAACAATCTGAAAAATTCATTCTGACAAGAGTTTCCATGAGATATTCACATTTGACAATCATAAGCCTTGTGGAGGTCAAATTTAAGAATAGCAGTAGGAGAATACTTCCTTTTGTCAAATCCCCTAGCAAGATCATTGCAAATCATAATATTGTCTACAATGTATCAACCTTTGATGAAAGCCGATTGTTGACCATCGACAACTTCATTTAGCCAATGCGCGAGGATTTTGGCAATGATCTTGTAAATGGTGTTGCATAAGGATTTGGGTCTAAACTCAACAATAGAACATGTACCCTCTTTTTTCGGGATAAGACAAAGAAAGGTTTGGTTAACTTCTCTCATTTGAGTTGGTCTAGAGAAGAAGCTACGTACAGCCTAAAGAAGATCCTTCTTAATAATATCCCACGACATTGTGAAGAAACCCATGCTGAAGCCATCTCGTCCAGGGGCCTTGTAAGCTTTGACGGATCTGATAGCCTTGAGGATCACCTCTTCATAAGGAGGGTAGGCCAGAGTAAAACTTTGATCTTGAGATAAGACTTTATCAAATAGACCCCTAGGTAAACTCTCAAGAGACGAGAGGTTTCTTGGATTATACATTTGGGAAAAAGTTCTTCAATCGTCTTCTTTATCCATGCAAGAAGACCCATCCCCTTAGCCCACAAGGAGGAGATGTGGTTCTGGTTTTGGCTGGCTTTAACTGACTTATGGAAGAACTAGTATCTTTATCTCCCAATTTAAGCCAGTTCATTTGAGATTTGATTGAAGAAACTTTCCTCTTGAACTTCCAAGGAGACAAGCTTTAAGGAAAGGGCCTTCTCTGCTTTCGCACGGGTTCAATCCTCCGTTGCCCCTTGAAGCTCGAGTCAAATTGCCTTCAGCTCCATTCTACAATCTTGAGCTGCGTTAGAGATGTTACCAAAAGATCTTTAAGCAAGAACTTGCTTGGTCTCCTTTAATTTCTGAGCAAAACTGACCAAAGGTTGAAAAGGATCCATAGGCATCCTTTCCCATGCACTTTCACAACCTGCTGGAAATCAATGTGACAAGAAATCTCGGAAGAGTCAAAACAAGCTTCAGAGGAGCTAAAAGTTGTAAGCCAGCTGTCATTGACCACAACTCTGTCAAACTTGCAAGCAACCCTTTGGTCACCAATCCTCCTATTAATTCAAGTGTACTTGATGCCAACCCATTTGAGGTCCACCATTCCTTCCTTTTTTCTTTAGACACCTACTTTTGTTTTGAGATAATTTTTCAACAATGCTAGTTGAAAATTTTTGGTAATTGACATCCAAAACTACAAACAGGAGTAGGAAGGGCCAATTCAAAATTTTGGACCAGTGGTTTCTCCTTTTAAAACTGGCGGTTCTATGTGAGTGACTGAGTGTGGACCTAATTTATATAATTGCTTGCTAGAGTAACACCTCCTGCAATGTAGCTAGCACTAAGCTATGATTAGGAAAAGGTATTTTAGCTTTTGAGCTAATACATGCCTTTGGTGGCCTGTTTACTGGTTGTGAATTACTTCCTTCAGGATTAATAACTATCGTCTTTTAGATATGAAGTTGACTTTACGACATTTTTGCAAGGTTAGGGAAGTCAAAAACAAAGTATTTGATCGTGAGGTGGAACAGTTATAGACATCTTCTGGAGTTTGTATGCTGAAAGACATGGGATAAAGCAATCTTTACCTTGAAATGTTTGTTCTCCAACAACCTTTCACTAGTTGGTCTCTCTTATGAAATATCCATTTGCAGCAAGCTTGTCTTAGGGAAAATATTGCTAATTGAGATATCAGGTGAGCTTCTGATTGACCCATCTTGTCAGGACCACCAATATAAAACAGATAAAAGACTATGATGTAGAGGTATGTGGGAACCAAAAATTCCTTAAAACTGTCTAACTAGTTATGATACATAACCACTGAAGATTAATAGACAGCTGTCTATTATCATGAAGCTTTTGTATGAAACAGCCTGATCAGTGATCAGTAATCAGCACGTTAATTGACTCAGTTTACAGATTCTTATTTTTTGTTATATGTACCTCACCAGTATAATATTTCTTGTATACTTCCCCCTGTTCATCACCGATGTTGACTTTTGTCTTCTGCATTGTTCATTTGTTTGTTGTTTTTTTTTTAATGTGAAAATTAGGTTTGGTATTTTATTTTTATTTTTGTTGGATTGATGATTGGGAGAATAATTTATGTAATACTGTAAAAGAGAAAAAAAACCAAAGAAAGAGACCTATAGAAAGGAGAGAAATGGTGCAGAGGGGGAGAGATTGATTGTGTTTATCTCCCCCTATCCCTCTACTATTTATAATCAATTAGGCAGCCCATGTACAATTATCGACAGTCCATATACAGCTGTATATGCAGTCAATATATGCTGTCCATGTACAGTCCATATACAACTGTTCATATATAGCTAATGTACTGCTATCCATGTACAGTCCATATACAGCTGTCCATATACAACCAATGCACCATTAAGACACACCTAAGACCTAGTCATCATAAGACAAAGAAAGGAAGGATTAAAGATTGTAATCTTAACACTCCCCCTCAAGCTGGGGCATATATGTCATCGAGACCCAGCTTGGAACACTGAGAAGAAAAGTTTCCTTGAACAGAGTTTTTGTAAACATGTCACCGAGTTGTGAACTGGAGCGAGTAAATGGGGTAGAGACCACTTTACGCATTACAACATCCCGAACAAAGTGGCAATCAACTTTTATATGCTTGGTCCTTTCTTTGAACACTGGATTACTGGCAATGTGAATAGCTGCTTGATAATCACAATACATAGGAATAGGTTGAGTGATTGGAAACCCCAGTTCACCCAAAATATTCTTCACCCACATAAGTTTTGCAGTAGTTTGAGCCATAGCCCGATACTCAGCCTCAGCACTGGATCGAGCAATAGTAGTTTGCTTTTTGCTGCGCCATGTGATGAGGTTCTCTCCAAGGAATGTACAGTAACCAGTAGTTGAATGTCAATCATTATCAGCCCCAGCCCAATCAGCATCAGAATAACCACAGAGTTCAATGTTACTATGAGACCGATAAAGTAACCCTTTACCGGGAGTACCCTTGAGATATCGTAATATGCGACATGCAGCTTCCCAATGAACTTGTTTTGGAAGCTACATAAATTGACTAACGACTCCCACAGCATAGGATATGTCAGGCCTGGTGATAGTAATATAAAGTAGCTTGCCAACAAGAGGATGATACTGATGGACATCTGCATAATCCTCCCCATCACAGGTAGCTAGTTTGAGATGAGGATCCATAGGAGTGTCAATTGGTTTACACTTAAGCATACCGGTGTTTGTGAGGAGATCAATAATATACTTTCTTTGGGAGAGACTAACACCTTTGGGGCTTCGAACCACTTCAATGCCAAGGAAGTAACGAAGCACACTCAAATCCTTCATCTGAAAATGTTGATGGAGATAGGCTTTCATTTCATCAATACCCTGTAAGTCATCTCCAGAAACAATGATGTCATCAACATAGACCACAAGGATAACTACCTTGGAATTGCGACGACGAACAAAAACAAAGTGATCAGTATAACAAAGTGTGAATCCATATTCAACCACAACCTTAGTAAACTTGTCGAACCATGCCCGAGGCGACTATTTTAATCCATAAATAGCCTTATGGAGCTTACACACTCGAGTGTCCCCCTGAGCAACATACCCCGGATGTTGCTCCATATAGACCTCCTCCTGTAAGTCTCCATATAAAAAGCGTTCTTGACATCCAACTGAAAAAGAGGCCAATCCAAATTGACAGCAAGTGAGATAAGAATCCGAACAAAATTAAGCCGAGCAACGGGTGAAAAAGTTTCAAAATAATCCACTCCATATGCTTGAGTAAACCCTTTTGCAACCAAGCGAGCTTTGAGACGCTCCACTGATCCATTAGGATTATATTTCACAGTAAAAATTCATCTACATCGAACCACATCCTTCCCCAGGGGCAATTCAATAAGGGACCAGGTATTCCGTGAAAGAAGAGCATCCATCTCGGCATCCATAGCCCGTTTCCACTCAGGTCGGGATAATGCCTCAGTATGAGAGGTTGGAACATCTATATGAGCTAAGGCATTGGCAAAGTTTTGGTCCAACACAGGAAGGTGAGAAGTAGAGACATAATGAACCATAGGATATAATGGGAACTGAGTGCAAGAGCGTGTACCTTTTCGTAATGCAATAGGAAGATCATCCGACGAAGGTTGTTAGGAGGATGGGGCTGAGACTGGAGTGATGATTGGCACCTGGTCAGTGACAGCAACTGCATTCAGACGACGTTGATACCTGTAGTGGGGCCTCAACAGTAGTCGACTTAGGGGCGAGAGAGGAAGGCAAACCAGGATCCTGGATTAAGACCGGAACTGGTGGATCGGGGTATGGAACAAGGTAATAGGGTGTATGTTCGAAAAAGGTGACATCAACACTTACCACTTGGCGCCTCGTCTGAGGGTCATAACAACGATACCCCTTTTGAGTGCGAGAGTAACCTATAAACACACACTTGATAGCACGAGGCGATAATTTATCAAGTCCAGGACGAAGGTCGTGTACATAGCAGGTGCATCCAAAAGTACGAGGAGGGATGGCAAACAGAGGAGATGATGGATAAAGCAAAGATATGGGAGTTTGATTCTGAAGAACTGAAGACGGCATGCGATTGATCAAGTAGCAAGCAGTCAACACAGCATCACCTCAAAAATATCGAGGTAAATGCATATGAAGGAGAAGAGAACGAGCAACCTCTAATAAGTGACGGGTTTTACGTTCTGCAACTCCATTCTGTTGAGGAGTGTAAGAACAACTAGTCTGATGAATAACACCTTTGGATGCACAAAATAAGGAGATAGCAGTCTGAGTGTATTCAAGAGCATTGTCAGATCGAAAAATCTTAATGCCAATATCAAATTAATTCTTTATTTCGAAATAAAATTGTTTGAATACAGAAAGGAATTCAGAGCGATCCTTTAGCAAATATAACCAAGTAGTTCTAGAGTAATCATCCACAAATGTGACAAAATAGCTAAAACAGAACGACGACCCCAAATATCAAAATGGACTAAGGAAAAAGGAGTTGTACTTCTAGGTATATTATGTGACGGGAAAGAGGAACGGTGGTGTTTTCCTAATTGACATGCCTCGCACTCAAGTGTATTGACATTTTTGCAACCAGGAACCATGAGTTGAAGGTGAGAGAGAGAAACATGACCCAACCGAACATGCCAAAGCATTGGTGAAGCCTTAGTGGTAGTAAGTGCAGCGGTAGAGGATGGGATGGTGTCTAAGTAATACAGTCCGTCCTTCTCATGCCCCCCACCAAGTGTCGCCTTCGTCTGAAGATCCTGAAATACACAACAGGTAGGGAAAAAGGTGACGGAACAGTTTAAGGTTTTAGCCAAAGAGCTAACGGATAGTAAATTCATGGGTAGACGAGGGACATGAAGCACAAATGAAAGAGATAAATTAGGGGATAGAGAAACAGTTCCCTTACCAAAAACATTGGTAGCGGAGCCATCAGCAAAGTAAACATTGGACGGTTGCACAGAATGGGTAAAAGAAGAAAATACAGATGACTTACCAGTCATATGAGACAAGGCTCCCGAGTCAATAACCCAAGGAGTAGAGGCCATAGATGCAAAGAAGGCAGCATTACCTGTATGCGTCAAAGTAGCAGTGGGTGGAGCATTGCCGTGAGCATCCAACTGATTGAGGCGAGCCAACAGATTATGAAAATCATCCTTGGATAATGTAACAGTGGAAGAGGAACCTCCATCAACAAAAGAGTCAGGTGCGGGGGTATCACTCTGGGATGTAACAACACCGGCTACCTGAGAAGGAGACCTTGAATTCGATTGAGGAGTCTTACCATTTTTCACCCAACAACGATCAACAGTGTGGTTCTGTTTACCACAATAGGAACAGATACGCATTGAAGCATCACCTCGACCACCACGACCTTTGCTAAAGCTACAACAACCTCTGCCAGAGCTACCACGACCTTGGTTGCTATTAGAAGTGAACAAGGCAGAGTTGTCATTGGTAGTAATGTTGTTGGACTTGAAGAAATTAGGGCTGACAATACGCTGAACACGGCAGAAGGCCTCATTCAAGGTCAGAACTTTATCTCCAGCAAACAATTGGCTTTTAAGAGGCTGCAACTCAGAACTGAGACCAGACAAAAATGTTGCCACCTGAAATTCTGCGCGCTGAGCCTTCAAAGTATTGAGGTCAGTAGTAAAGGGTTGATGGACATTCAGTTCTTCCCAGATTCCTTTGAGAGAGCTATAAAATTCCGCAATAGACCTATCTCCCTGTTTACAATTGAATAGACGTTCATATAAGTCATAAACCCGAGATAAGTTTGTATCTTGAGAGAAGCTCTCCTGTAAGTCATTCCAAACGCCCTTGGCTGTTGTGTAAAACATGACATTGGCAGCCACAGAAGGTTCCATACTATTAAACAACCAAACCAAGACAGTAGCATTCTCGCGGGTCCAAGTGCCACATGTCGAATCCTTGGAATCCGGGGGATCATCGTATATATAAGCTAACTTATCTCTAGCAGTGAGATAGATGGTCACAGCTTGCTTCCACAACAGAAAATTAGATGAGCCAACCGATTTGATTGAAGTAATTTGGACATGAACACCATCCACATGATTCATAGATTCAGTCATGTTTGGAAAATAACCAAAACAAGAAAGAGAGATATTTGGCCAGAATCTTACTACTGTAGCAATGAGATATCCTTTCAAAAAAAAATTTGCTTCTTATCTTTCACTGCTATAGTGGAACAACCTATAGTACATGAATGAATACCAACAAAAAACTGCTGAATAAGATGAGTTAAAAATACCAGGTAGCGTTGGTGGCTGAACACATTGATATCAAAAAAGAAATTATCGGGCTGAAAAAAGAATAGCTCTTGAACAGAAGCAATGTAATAGAATCACAAAAAAAATTCAGGAATTGTGCATCATTCGCAGAACTGATGAAGAACAGATTCCAAACAAATACTGTGTTGAGATCCCATGTTAATCGACTCCATCTTATCGAGGTTTTTGTCTAGAATTCATGGGACAAAATTAGGGAAAGAGAAGAGAAGAGAGAGAACCGAAATAGACTCTCAAACCAGCTTATTAACCTTGCTCTGATACCATGTAATACTGTAAAAGAGAAAAAAAAAACCAAAGAAAGAGACCAATAGAAAGGAGAGAAATGGTGGAGAGGGGGAGAGATTGATTGTGTTTATCTCCCCCTATCCCTTTACTATTTATAATCAATTAGGCAGCCCATGTACAACTATCGACAGTCCATATACAGCTGTATATACAATCAATATACTGCTGTCCATATACAATCCATATACAGCTGTCCATATACAGCCAATGTACTGCTATCCATGTACAGTCCATACACAATTGTCCATATACAACCAATGCACCACTAAGACACATCTAAGACCTAGTCATCATAAGACAAAGAAAGGAAAGATTAAAGATTGTAATCTTAACAATTTATTTTAATTTCACAAAGAATATGTTAACATTATGAGGGATCATTCCAAGTACAGTAGTCTGTCTATGTATAATAGGTATCATCCTTACAAAAGATGCAAACTAAAATTATTCATTCTTTTTTGTTCTTTCCCCTTTCCAGTGTTATTTCAAAAGACTGAGTTGACAGTTATGGGTTTGCTTGGTACCATTTTGTTGGCTGGCATGTTTGTCTTAAAATTGAAACATTTGCTGCCTTCATGTTTTTACTTCTGTCCGTTTCATCTTGTCTGTTGAAGTTTGTTCCAATGATTTTCTGTGAGAAGCTTGCATGGTGAAAACGTGAGTGCTATCTTGATCATTTCAGATGTGCTTGAGGGCGAAATATTTCTTCAAAACTTGCCGAGCATTATCACTGCACATGCTCTAGGTATGTATTGTTTGCTGCATGATGTTTATACTTCTACTGGAGTCCCATATTGTTCCCTAGTCCCATATTGTTCCCTATGTGTTGTCCTTATCCAGAATTTCTTTGAACAGTTTCTGGAGATATTTTGCTATTGATCTTTATGCATTTTTTTCCTCCCTCACTTTTTTGCTCTCAAAATTAGAGAAATCAATATATTGATGTGAAATTTAGAAAGGATCTAATTGAAGTAAGGATGCCTGTGTGGGGATGTAAATCCATTTTGTTTGTCTGATTATCTGATCCATCTTAGTCCAACAAAGTTGGATTTAGGACTGATCTTGATCCTAGAGGTGGTCGGTCGTCTTTTGGCTGTAGGAATAATTGTTAACCGAGTTATGCTTATCAGTTATCACTCTGGGTGTGTATATCTGTGTTGATGATGGCATTGTGCTGTGGGGATGCGTATGCATGTGCATTAATGAAATCTTTTGGGTTTTCTTTTTTGGTTAGTCCATGAGTTTAAAAGTAAATAAATTAACCTTTAATAGACCATCATGGGAAATACTAAAAAGTATCCTCTAATCTTAACATGGAAAGGTCTAGAACGACGAAGTGTGCATCATCTTTTTCATCTGGAACTCTTAACAACTTTGAAAACTCTAACACTGTATCTAGGCCTAGACAACTTAACACAGCTACTTTAGATCGTAGTTTTTTTTGCATTCTTATATATATATATATATATTGTTACAAAATAGAAAAAATAATAGAAGATGGAGAGAATCAATGTGTCCTGCTCCTCTCCTTGTAGCTTGTATTTATAGAAAATAGAAAACAACTATTAGATATGATCTAGAACTCCACAATTCAAAATCCTAGTCACAAACTAAAGACAAAGTAAACTCAAAATAGGAAAAGGAAACTATCAAGCCTAATTGGTAAAGGAAATTAATAAAGCAAACTAATAAATTAATTAGGAGTCCAAGTCCTAGAAACTAGCACTAACGTGGTGTACGGTTACAATTTTATTGTGCTAACACTCCTCCTCAAGCTGGAGCATGGGGGAATATGAGAGCTTTAGCTTGAAACAATAGAGCAGCAGAAGCAACAGTTATAGTAGTAGTAGTGGCAGCAATAGTAGTAGTAGCGGCAACAATAGTAGTAGTAGCGGTAGCAATAGTAGTAGTAGCAGCAGTAGTAGTAACAACATAGTGTAGATCACTGTAAACCAAGTAGTAATAGTAGCACAATATAGGTCACTGTGAGCCAAGTAGTAGTAGTTGCACAGTATAGGTCACAGTGAACCAAGTAGTAATAGAAGTACAATATATGTCACTGTGAACCATGTAGCAATAATAGCACAATATAGGTTATTGTGAACCAAGTAACAATAGCATCAATAGTAGCAGAAACAGCAATAGTGGTGGTTCCGATACGAGCAAAAGTAGTAGGTTGAATCACGTGCAATAAGTAGGCATGATGCGGGATCCGGGTTGAGAAAACTTTAATTAGATCCGCTAGTAGGCCCACCCAAATAATAAACAAGCTTGATTCAATGAACAATGGCAGAACTGTAAATAAGTTCAAAACTCAACCAGTAATGGCAATTTTGTAATTAATCAGAAATTTGAAATAACTCTAAAGAACCAAATAGAGCTTTAGGACATACTTGTAAATAAGGCTAAATGGATGAGGGCAAAACTGGAAAAAGGTAATAAAATATTAAACCAAAGAAAAGGTCATCTTCTTCTTTGAAAACTCCACGACAGAAACTGAAAACGACAACCAGATTTGGGGAAAAATGATAGAAGTTTCAGATTTGATCTTCAATCGAACTGAAACTTCAAGGTAAGCTTCGTAATCCTCTTGTCAATCGATTCCCACCGATTTTGGTTCCAAACAACAAGGAATAAGGGAGCATTGAAGGTCTGAAACTAGGTTTGGCGGTAGGAGAAAGAAGAGGTGAGTTGCAGATTTTGAATCTCACCAGAGATGGGCTTATGGGAGATGATATTCAAGGGCTTGGGTCGTTTATGGGAGATGAACTCACACCCAAGATTGCAGGGGAAGAGGGACAGGTATGAGGGAGAACAAAGGATTTCAGTGGGGCTTGAACTGCCGCCCAAAACAGAGGAGGGTTTAGCAAGAGAGAAGAACAGACCACGAGACAGGTTAGTTCAGTTTTGCAAGGACGAAGGAGAAAGAGAAAGGGGAGAGAGAGCACTCACTTCCAGCCCGTAGGCACACCACAATAACCCAAACAAATCTTCTTTCTATTCAATTCTTCAAATTCTGAAAATAAAACCTAATACATGTTATATTTAAAGGTAAAACTTTCCTAAACTAATTTGAAGTAAACTTAGAAAGTAAATAACTTCTTTATAAAATCAAATCTAATCCCTATGGCATAAAATAGAAATAGTAAATAAGGAAACCTATAAATTAAAATTTCCTAATCTAATTAATCATCTACCAACCCTTTCCAGACCAAAAAGTTGGTTTGAGTTTGAGCCGGTTCGTTTGGCTTGGGTAGCCAAATTGGCTCGTGTCGATCCATCCATGACACTGCTACTGCATCAAGGCATCATTCGGTAATAGTTATAAATAGCATCTCGAAGGATGATTAGCACAAGAAATCCCATAAGCAAGAGCAGTTGCATATAAGATCCAAGTTTGAAGTTGATTTGGCGGTTAGATTCATAGTTATGAGGTATGCAGAACTATTTGGGACTTACAGATGCAAAGTAGCAGTAGTAGAGCATATATCAGGCTTTGCAGCAACATGAGATCGCAATGAACTGCTTTGGGAAGCTTGCGGCAGCAGTAAGAAGTAGTAAATAAAGAAATAGGATACAAGCAGCAATGGTGGTTGCACACCAGAACGGAGACTCTTAAACGGCTCTCAAAACAGCACCCTCTCTGATACCATGTAACAAAATAGAAAAAATAAGAGAAGATGGAGGGAATCAATGTGTCCTGCTCCTCTCCTTGTAGCTTGTATTTATAGAAAATAGAAAACAACTATTAGATATGATCTAGGACTCTATAAGTCAGAGTCCTAGTCACAAGCTAAAGACAAAGTAAACTCAAAATAGGAAAAAGAAACTAACAAACCTAATTGGTAAAGGAAACTAATGAAACAAACTAATAAACTAATTAGGAGTCTATATACTAATAGGAGTCCAAGTCTTAGAAACTAGCACTAACTATTTTAACTTAGTGTACGGTTACAATTTTATTGCGCTAACATGTTCTAAAACAAAATTGTGTTAGGTTTCTGCTTTTCCCTTTGGCTTTCCACATCTTTTTGCTACTTAGACACATGCCTTTGTCCTTTTTTATTTTTTATTATCCTTTATTGATGTCTATCTGGCCATGATTTTGTTTTCCTTTCATTACCATTATATCATCTTCATTCCTGCTATAATTCTTAGTCACTGCATATCAGTGTTGTTCTATTGCTGTCTTTGACTATTTATTTTTTCCACTCAACGCCTGTCTGAATCTTGGAGTATGAATGTATGATTCCCAGTTGGCTAGTTGCCTATAAAGATATCAATGGCTAATGGTTGGTTTGTTTTGAGTTATAAAATTCCAGTTGCTGTGCCTATTGGTGCTCCTCTAGTTCTTTGAATTTAGCTATTGGTTATTTTTTTTTATTTTTTATTTCCTTGTAACTTCGACAGTAAAGGCTTCTTAGCAGTTCATTACTTTCCTGATATTGTGAATCTTGTTTTGCTTGGTCTGTATGATTTCTTAGTAGGTTATAATTTCATTCTCTGTTTTTAGATCCTCAACCAGGAGAGCGTGTATTGGACATGTGTGCTGCTCCAGGTGGTAAAACAACTGCAATTGCAATCCTTATGAAGGACGAAGGAGAGGTTGTTGCAGTTGATAGATCTCACAATAAGGTGCACATATAACTGGAGCTTGTATCTAAAAATCTCGTTTATTAATTCTTTGCTGCACTTCCCTAGATTCCTTGCTTTGTCAAATGAATCAAATATCTGATCAACTCTATTAGGTAAAGGACATGATTTGATGTTTAGGAGCTGTAGGTTTTTGATAAATTAAACCATGACTCTCAAATAAATGGATGGGATTGTGCGAACCTTCTTCAATTCTATGTAGGATTCCTACCTGAAATCTCACTTATGCTTTACAACCTCACTCACATCCTTATAGCTAGTGGCCAAACTTTCCTAAACAAAAAAAATACTAGTCGTGGACATTCTAAAGTCCCCAGACTTAGGGAATCCAATGCCTAAAATTAAAATAATAAATCCTTTAACTGGTTTACATATAAAACAAGATATAAACAAACTTACTTTCAAATCCCAAAGTCTTGATGGGTTTAGTGTGGTTGTCATTGTTGTCGACACACTTAGTTGGCAAAGTGGAGTTTATTGTATGAAACAGTGAGACACAAACACTCAGTTGGCCAAGTTGACAAGACCCAGTTGGCTGACACATCACTCAGTTATTGACAATGACAATGGTCGTTGGCAGTCAGTGATAGAGCAGTTGGAATTGACAGTTGACAGTTAGCAGTCAGTGGTTGTGGCATAGTGAGTTGTGTGGATGAGATGAACAGAGCTTAGAGTAGGCTAGGACTCAGTCGAGAGCAATGAGTTTTCCAGGAAGCATGTATGAGTCAAACGGGCGAGGCGAATCGCGAGTCAGCAGCCTGAAACTTGGATTTGACCCTCACAGCTTGTGGTAGCAGAGTCAACATTGGCAAGGAGGCGATCAACCATGCATGAATGTTGAAGATTCCATGGTGAGCATTGACCAAATCTGTAGACAGCTTTTGACTTTCACGGCCCTTGGTTCGATGCTGGGCATTTTGTGTCGAAGTAGAATGAGCCTCTATTGACGGCTCGTCAATTTCGACGATGGTTGGCCAGCTTTGAAACTCTGCAGAAAATGGTTAAACCTCATGATTCAACTAGAGACAAAATTGGGGCCTATAAAAGGGAGCTCTTGGTCTGTTATGAGTGAGTCTCTTTAAACAAAAAGGGGAGAGAGAGAAGAAAAGGAAGAAGAGAAGAGAAAGAGCGAGAGAGAATCTCCCATCTCTGATCCCTAGATGAACAAGAGTTGAGAGAGAGAATACAAGAAAATGGAGAAAAGAAGGAAGAAAGAGAGAAAAACCTAGGATTTGTAAGAAGCTTCAAGCATCCCAAGTGACAACGTGGTTAAAGTTCACGGCGGTTACCCAGCACTGTAGGTAACCCATTTTCCAAATCCCCATTATTGTTTTTTTTTTTGTAACTTATAACAAAAGAATATAACCAGAAAGTGAAAACTATAGAAACCAAGAGAGAGAGAGAGAGAGAGTCGAGATTTGCATTGATGGTCTTCTCATAGAGACTTCTATTTATAGATTTTGAAGAGGACAACCACAAAGGGATAGGACTGCCACATGTCAACATGACAGAGGTCCTAGATACATAATGACTAGATAGATAAGATAAGATAAGAGACATATCAATTAAGGTAACCAAAGGAAGGTTAGTCAAAGCAACCACCTAGAAAGCACTAATCCCGAGATGGGATTAGCGCCAATAGGTTGCTGTCAACATTGGGATGGACCCTGGTGAATGGGTCCAATTCCTTATAGAGATAAATTGTCAACATCCCCCAGAGTCACCAATGCCAAGCTTAGAACAGTTTAGTCGAAATGCCGGACCAAATAAAAACTTCATAAAGATATAAGCTAATTGATTTGAAGAGGAGACAAAGGGGGTGATCAGTGGTTTCTTTACAACTGCATCACGGACGCTCGTAAAAAACAAGATCACTAGCAATGTAAATAGTAGCTTGGCGTCCTAGTGCACGAGGCTCCCATATTGTAGGGCCTGAGGAGGGTAGAAAGTACACAGCCTTACCCCCACAATGTAAATAGTAGCTTGATTGTCACAAAAAACATCTTCATGGGTTGACTTAATTGGAATCCCAACTCGTGAAGAAGGGACTTCGACCACATGAGTTTAGCAGTAGTATGAGCCATGGCACGATACTCAACTTCAGCATTGGAGCGATCCACAGTAGTTTGTTTCTTACTTTTCCACGTGACTAGATATCCACCGAAAAATGTACAATAACTAGTTGTGGAACTTCTATCACCATCAACATCAGAGTACCCAATGATATCAATGTGCTTATGGCAAAAGACAAATGAGTCCTTTGCTTGGACACTTGTGGACATTTTTTTAGATACCTTAAAATACGACAAGCGGAGTTTGCATGAACTAGTTAATTACTTTAATGGCGAAGGTTAGATCAGGTCTAGTAACAGTAAGATGGCTAAATTTACTGACAAGGCGCCTATATTGGTGTGAATCAGTAAAATCTTCGCCGTCACTGGTGTCAAACTTCTGATGAGGATCCATTGGAGTGAGAGCTGGTTTAGAACCAAGTAAGCCAGACTCGGTCAGAAGATGTAGTACATATTTCCTTTGAGAAGGACTAATACCCTTGCTATTGCAAACAACTTTAATGCCAAGAAAATAATGGAGGTGGCCCAAATCTTTCATCTGAAATTGCTTGTTTAAGTAGGACTTCACCTCAGTAATACTAGATGTATCATCTTCTGTAATAATAATATCATCAACATAAACAATTATCATAATAATGTTAGAATGGCGGTGCCGAACAAACACAAAGTAGTTAGAGTAACATGGAGAAAGCAACAGTGTGTAATAACAGAGCTTATTTATCAAACCAGGCACGTGGTGATTGTTTCGACATATAGATAGCTTTGTGCAGTTTGCGAACATAGGTAGACTTCCCCCCTGGAGCAACATTCCCCAAAGGTTGGTCCATATAAACTTCTTCTTCGAGGGCCCCCATATAGAATAACATTCTTCACGTCCATCTGATAAAGAGGCCAATTGAAATTGACAGCCAAGGAGGTAATAACATGGACAGAGTTGAGACAAGCAACAAGGAAAAACGTCTCAAAATAATCAACGCCATATGCCTGAGTGAATCCTTTAGCAACCAAGCGAGCCTTAAGGCGCTCAACAAACCCATTAAGATTATGCGTAATGGTGTAGACCCAATGGCAACATACAACAAACTATCAACAAGCGTCCTTGTGTGAGGGGAGAGCAAGGGATCCATTTCAACGTCCATAGCCACTTCCCACCCTGGATGAGATAAGGCTTGGAGGTGCGTGGAAGGATTAAAGGTGGTAATAAGGGACAAGAAAGGTTATGAGCAAAGATAGGGAGATGGGAAGTAGTAATAAACCATTCAGTAGGATATGTAATTAAGGACTTCCAAGTACTAATATGCATATTTTGCAAAGAGCAACATGGAGATTAGGGGAGATCGCAACACCAGGGGTATGCAGAGTGGTGGACGGAGCAAGAGCCGGAGTTGGAGCGGGAACCAAATCCGGAATTGGAGTAGGAGGATTCGGAGCAGGGATTGGAGCAAAATCTCACTTCATTGATAGACCTGTAGTGGAGGTGGCAGAGCGATGGAGCCTAAAGGATCGTTAGATGTGGGGACCAATGGTTATGGGGCTGTAGCGGAAGGCATTATGGTAGTGACAGGAGTAGGATAGTAAGGTATATTTTCAAAGAATGTGACATCGAGTAACTGAGTTATAGCACTTGTAGCCTTTTTGAGTCCGTGAATAACCAAGGAAGATGCAATTGACAAACCTAGGAAACAATTTATCCAGCTGAGGCTATAAGCCTGTAACATATGCGCAAAACAGACAACCAAATACTCGAGGAGGTACAACAAACTAGGGAGTAGTAGGGGTGGTAAAGGATAGAATATGGAACCTTGTTATGAAGAACAAATGATGGCATACGATTAATAAGATAGTAGGCAGTAAGAATAACATCACTTCTAAAAGATGCCTATTTTTATGTTCAATAACTCTATTTTGTTGATGAGTGTAGGAACAACTAGTTTGATGAATCTTGTCATTATCAAGGCATAAGTCTAAAACGGCACATTGAGTATATTCAAGAGCATTATTAGTACAAAATATATGAATAGAGGTAGCAAATTGAACATTTATTTCTTGATAAAAACCTTTAAAAGTAGGAAAAAAACTCAGAACGATCCTTAAGTAAATAAAGCCAAGTTATCCTGGAATAATCATCCACAAAACTCACAAAATAATAATAACCTAGCCTATTAGGGACATGACATGAACGGATGAACCTCAAATGTCAGAATATACTAAAGAAAATGGAGATGAACTATGAGACTCAGGACAGGTAGGAAAGGACGAGCGGTGATGCTTGCCTAACTCACAAGCCTTACACTCAAGATGAAAGAGAGATTTGCAACTAGGTGTGAAGACAAAAGAATTTCCACCCATCTCTGATGGTTGGTGAAGATTATGGAGTCGCCACCTACATTAAGGTTTAGGACCTATAAAAATGTAATCTCATCATAAGACAAGACATCTATTGACTCATTGGACCCAATATATTGGCTTTGATCTATCAGAGAATGAGTAAGCATTCAAGGTACAGTTTGGGAAGGTGTTAGGCACCCAAAGCTGTCCGATCTGAAAATCGGCCTCCTATATGATTCTACTTTCCTTAGACTCTATGGTTCTGACTGTTCATGGTCAATGAATGATGACTAGAGCTCATGGGGGATCCTATGCCAAGTTGCTAAATTCTTCTAACTTAGGTTCAGCCAAACATGTTCTCAAAATAAATAAACAAAGCAAAATAATATATAATGAACCGAACCAAAGATGGTTCGGTGATGGACTGAATCTGAAACGTCCAAGACATCTCAAATTGCCTACGTATTCCAATCCTGGAAATCAAGTTCATAACGTAGTTCGAACAGAATGTGATTAAGGTTTATAGATGTGATTTATGCTTAAGCTTTCTTAGATTCAATTGTTCAAGTTGAGATTTATGCTTGATGATGATTGAGATTGAATCTAGAGATAGCCTAATGTGGATCGAAGTGAATATGGATAATGAATATGGTATGGATATGGATATGGGGGACCTAAGGATTCTAAGATGTGGTACCGTACTTTGAGAGGTCCTCCAAGTTGTCTACGTATTCAGAGGTCCTGAAAATTAGATACAACGCAGTTCGTTGTGATGAGTTGTGGATATGGATAAATTGATATGGATATGATCATGGATGGTGATAGATATGGATAGCCTAAAGGAACTAAGAATGTGGTCACGCCTTCCGGAATCTATCCCTCTAGACAAAATTTGAGTGTGCCTTTGGGAATCTATCCCTCTGGACGGGATTTGAATATGTCTTCGGGATTCTATCCCTCTGGACAGGATTTGAGTACGTCTTTGGGAATCTATCCCTCTTGACAGGGTCTGAGTACGTCTTCGGGAATCTATCCCTCTTGACAGAGTCTGAGTACGTCTTCGGGGATCTATCCCTCTTGACAGGGTCTGAGTACGTCTTCGGGAATCTATCCCTCTTGACAGGTCTGAGTATGTCTTAGGGAATCTTCCCTCTTAAAAAGGTTTGAGTATGCTTTCGGGAATCTCTCTCTGGACGGGTCTAAGTACGCCTTCGGGAATCTATCCCTCTAGACAGATCTGAGTAATTTAAAAGATTCAATTCATTAATTTGTGTTTTCAAGATCAAAGTGTGGAACCGTATTTGTGAATCTTCCCAAACTACCTATGTATCCTAAGGTGCTGCCCTAAGAATCAGTATCCGCGTAGTTCAAAATGCGGATTCAATTTATGTGTTTTTAATGATCAGGATGTGGAACCTAAATGATTTATGGTTCGATTCACATCACACCTATCTAGTTCTCTGTATCCTAGAGGAGATGAGTGAGGGGTAGGGGGTTGTCCTAAAACTACCCTTAACCTAAAACCCTAATTTGGCGTGTGTTGGGCTAGGCTTTCTGATTCTTGATTAAAATTTATCATTTTCATTCTTACCCTTCCCATGAATGTTGGTGCCTACATGCACGTCCCCACACCTAATATGTCTTCTAGGTGTACAAATATGGCAGTTCTACTAGGGTGTTGCAGATTAAGTTATTGCCAATAATAAATATCATCCAAATATGGCAAGTAACAACATATATCATCTCAAGTATAGCTATAAAGCATGTGAATAATCATAACAAGCATGTGAACATCTAAAGAATAGACATGGCATCTCATGTATTATTTTCCATTATAGTATGTGCCTCAGTGTGTCAAATGGAATTCTCTAGATCTATAGTTGGGATCTAATGTGAATCTCTCAATATCTCAAGATCAGATCCTCGATTTATGGTCTGGATTCAATTTATCTTTTCAATAATGTATTTATCAGATCAGATTCTCAATCTCACGGTTTAATCTCTTCAAAACATTATCATCAAGATCAACACCTTTGATTTCTTCAAAGCAGCCAAGATCAATGGCTCAGATCTCATATCAAGTTTAATCATAATCAGACTAAGATCCAATGGTTCATATCACTCCTAAATCACACATGATGAAGATCCAATGGTTTAAATTCTCTCAAAATCATAATCTAACTGTTCATATTTATTTAAATCAATCATCAAGACAATCCAATGGTCTAGATTCATTTATATCACTCATGATCAAGATCTAATGGTTCATATCGCTTGAAGACACTCATGATCAAGATCTAATGGTTCAGATCACTCTTGATCAATGGCTAGATTCATTTCATTACAAGATCCAAATCAAAATTAAACATCCAATGGCTCACAATTAATATTCTCTCATGATCCAAATAAAAATCAAATCATCCAATGGCTCACAATTAATCATATCAGAAACTCAAGATCAATGACTAGATTTTAACCACATCAAACTCTAAGATCAATGGCCAAGATTTAATAATGTAAAAATTCAACATCACATGGCCATATTTTTAATCACATTGAATTCAAGCATCAATTGTCTAGATTTCATTCACATTAAAAATGCTAAATCAAAGGCCATGCTTTATTCTCATTAAAAACCATAATCAGTAGCCATAATCCAGTCTCATCAAATCCAAAGATCAATGGTCCAATTTTATTTATCACAATTCCAAGTATATGGGCTCGATCAATTTCATCAAAATTCCAAGGATATGAGATCAATCAATTTCATAACAATTGATCAAAATTCCAAGGATGTGGTCAGACCAATTTCATCAAAATTCCATGGTCCAATGGTCCATATTTAATCATTCCAAGATCAATGGTTCAATTTTAATCATATCATTCCAAGCATATGATCGAATCAATTTTAATTCCATCATATTTTCATATAATCGGATCAATCAAAATTCCATATGATTGGATCAATTTCATCAAAATTCCATATGATCAATTCCAATTTCATAAAAAATTTGGCATATGATCGGATCAAATTCAATTTCATCACAAATTCCATAGTCGGATCATTCACAATTTCTTCAAAATATTCCACAATCGGATCAAATTCAATTTCATCACAAATTCCATAATCAGATCAAATTCATCAAAATTCCATATCATGATCGAATCAATTACATTAAATTTCAAGCATAAGGATCAATTTTATCACATTAAAATTCCATTCATGATCGGATTAATTTCATGATCAATGCTTAATTTAATCATCACATAAAATGAATAACAATGTTTAATTTAATGATCTCATAAAATCAATAACATCATGATCAGAGATTTATAATAATCAATGATAAAGATGATCAGTGGTTGACATCAGAGACGCTGAATCAAGGGTCCGTATGAGGGAGTGAGCAAATCAGGGTTTATGAATATTTAGGTTAGGTTCTGGTCTGCAAAAGGGTTGCTGCAATGGTTCGGGTTGCTAGAATGACGATGCCTGGCCAGGTGGTGGTGAATCAGGTTACAAAGTTATGTCGGCTATGGCTGGGGGTAGATGTAACAATGGAGTAGGGTAACGGGATCTGCAAGTGTCGGCAGATAGGTGGTGGTATGTTCAGGTCCGCAGGAGGCTATGGCAATGGCCGGACAAATGAGTATATGGGAGGCTGGTGATATACGGGTCTGATGCATGAAGGTTACAGGTGGAGTGGATACTATGAGATAGGAGTGAGATGATGGCTTGGTTATGGGATTAGTGGGTAGGAAATGGCATGGGCAGCAAATGTACTGGATCAGGGATTAAGAAGAGAGGTGCAGTGGCCGTAAGCAGCAGGATTTGAGATTGCGAATTGATAGGAGTGATCTGGATTGAGTTGCAGGTCAATCGCGATAATGGTCGTAAGAGGTAAAGAGTTTCTGTTGCTTACCTCTTCTCTCTCCTGCTTCTCCTGCTTCTTCTTCTTCTTCTTCTTCTTCTTATTCTTTCTTCTTCTTCTTATTCTTCTTCTTCTTCATCTCTTTCTTCTTCTGCCTCATACCTCTCTCCCTCCTTTCTCTTTTTGATCTCTCTCAATTCTCTCTCAATCTCTCGCTCTCTTCTTCTCTCTGTCTGTCTCTCTCCTTCTCTCTCGATCTGCTCTCAGTCCTTCCTTTCTCTCAATGATCTCTCTCAATTCTCTCTCAATCTCTCCTCCCTTTTCTCTCTGTCCGTCTCTCTCAGCCCTTTTAGATTTCTCATTTTTTTTCCTTCCCTTTTCTTCTCGTGTTCCGCTCCCTCCTTTTCTATTCTTTTTTTTTTTTGTTTTCAAGTCTTCTCCACTGAGTCTCTCCTTTTCTATTCTTTCCTTTTTTTTTTTATTCTCGGCTTGAGTCACCACCGACCCAATTCTTACCCCCTTTTTTATTTTGTTTCCATATTATCGGGTCTCTCTCATTTTTTATTAGATTTTCCTTTTTCTTTTCTTTCCTTTTATTTCTAAGTCGGTCTCTTTTTTTTCTATTTTTTCTTCCCTTTTTTTCTTTCTCCTCACGGCTCTCTTTGAATTTCCTTTTTTTTCATTGGAGTTCTCCACCGACCCCTCTTCACTCCATTTACCGGGCCAGCATCTCCCCTCCCGATTTCTTTCCTTAGTCTTCTCCTTAATCCTTTCTTTTATTTTTTTCCTTTTTTTTTCTTTTGGCAATGGGACCCATAGCCAGGTGGCTTTCTCTCTCTCTCTCTCTTGCCCTTTATCGGATTCCTTCAATGTATATATATAATGGATACATGATATAATATATATGTATATAAATAATACCCAATATATAACGTATACATATGACAAGTACCTGCACATGGGTGAACTAGTTTGGTCTGGACTGACTTGGGCTGGATTGACTAGGAACTGACATAGGTTGACTAGGTTGGGGCAAGACTAGTTTAGATTGAGCTGAGTTGATTGGGTTTTCTCTCTCTATCATTTCATAGGCCATTTCCGCTATCATTCCGCATGGAATCTTTTGACGGCCTCTGCCTTAAATTTTTCACGTTCACTTTGTAGAACACTAAAAATGAGAAATACTGGAGTTTGAATCACCTCATTTAGACGTAAAATGATCAACTTCTGAACTTTTGAAGTTTAAACAGGCCAATTTACGATAATTCGGCTAGCAACTCTGCATGGGATGCCTCGGAGACCTCTACTTCAAATTCTCTATGTCCACTTTGGAGAGCACAAAAAATGAAACATATTGAGACTTGAATCACCTGATTTGGATGTCGGATAATAAAATTATGAGGAATTGAAGTTTAAGAAAGCATATCGGCTTGCGGCTTCCTTCGTAGACCTCTGCCCAAATTCTCCACATCCACTTTGTAGAGCACCACAAATGAGGAATAATGGCGCTGGAATCACCTCATTTGGACGTCGGACGAGCAAGATATGAAGAAATGAAGTTTAAATAATTAAACTTATGATAATTTGCATGCAAGCCCCTAAATATTATTAATTTTCAGAAAATACCCTTATTCTTATTCCCGAACTAAAATCGCCATATCTTCTTTGTTTGATATCGGAATTGAACGATTCTGGTCTCATTTTGAAGGTATTTTCCAGATTTACGCATCCATGCAGGTTGAGACCCATGTCTTTATTGTGGGGCCTACTGAAAACCTCTTCAAAGTCACAACCAAAAATTCAAACCTTGCATTGGGATTCACCAACTTGCCGTATGATTTCACTTAAGCTTCTGGACACTGGGGATCATCTCAGTTCTTCTCAAAACATTATAGAGAGCATGCCGGGGCTAATCGACTATCATTTTTGAGAGAGTTTCACTCGCCTCTCCTGTACTTTTTAAACTTTCTCTTACCTCTCCCACTTTGTTGTCTACACCCCAGTAAGACTTTGTTCAACTGGGGATGGCAAAAATGGGGTGCTTACACTAGGTATAAGGGTTTTCATCTTGGACAGTAGAGATGGCCAAGCAGGTGATGCCATTGAAGTGGTGTGGTAGTAGTAGAGGTAGCAGCAATGCTAGTAGGGCCTAGTATGCTCCAAATAGTAAGGACCACCGTCATGGGATAGTCAAGTCTGCCACCAGTCATCGCCCTAGTCTTGAGATCCTGAAAAACACAATAAGAAAGGTAAAACATGATTGAATAGTTTATAGATTTAGTGAGTTGACTAATAGATACAAGGTTAAGGGGTAATTTAGGAACATGGAGATCAGATGATAGGTTCATGGAAGGTGTTAAGGAAACTGTTCCATGCCTTGATAAATCGGTGGATGATCCATCAGCAAGATAAACAAGGACATATGTCGTAGTGTCTTAAAGGAGGTAAAGGTTTTGGACTTACCAAGCATATGACAAAAGGCTCCAGATTTTATGATCCATGAAGTAGGGGATATGGTAGAAAGTAAGACAGTGGTACTTGTGTAAGCTAGGGTAGTAGAAGTGCCTGAACCTCCTTGTTCTAGTTGTTGAACCTGTCGGAGTAATGCTTCTAGTTGGTTTGACATCGTATGGCTGCCAAGAGTAGGAGCAGGAGCAGGAGTAGGAGCAGTTGCAGACTAGGTGCAAGAGCATTATCAGTAGAAGCAGAGTTGGCCAGAGCATTAGCCCATTCAGGGCGGCCATATTTGTCCCAGTAGGTATCAATATTGTGATTAGTTTTCACACTTTGAGTATAATAACTGTTGGTTTTATCAAAGTAGGAACATCCAGCCCCACGGCTAAAAGGGCCACGTTCACGTTCTTGGCTTGAGCCATGACCTCTACGCCTCTACCAAAGGTGGAGCGTTGGCCGCGGCTAGCATATAGAGCAGAATTGTCTTTAGCAGTAGTAGAGTCAATTTGAGGCACCAATCGTTGAAGATGAAAGAATGTCTCATTGACTGTAAAAATCTTCTCACCGGCTAACAATTGCCTTTTCATAGATTGATATTCAGATGGAAGACCAGTTAAGAACTTGGCCATGTAAAATTCAGGCTATTGAGCCTTCATTTGTTCAAGATCCGTAGTGAGAGGTTGAACAGCATGTAATTCTTCAATAATCCCCTTAAATTCACAAAATATTCGTTGAGGGATTTGTCGCCTAAAGAGAAGGTAAACATCTTCTCATATAAGTCATAAATACGAGAGAGATTTTTGTCTTGGGCATAGCTAGCATGTAGATCAGTTCATATAGCCTTAGCAGTTTTATGGAATATAACATTAGAGACAATAGAGACATCAATACTATTCCATAACCGGGTCTGGAGTGTGGAATTTTCACACATCCAAGCCTCATAAATCTTAATGGCTGAACTCACTGTATGAAGGTCATCAGTAAGGTATTGAAGTTTACCTTTAAAACTGATATAGGCTTTGACAGCCTGAGCCGATAATAAATAGTTGGATATGCCTTTTACTTTAATGGAAGTAATCTGAACTGGGGAATGAGAATGATTACAATCGGATGGGCTCTTGGTATCAGCCATGATAACCAAAGATTAACAATAGTAGTAGTGTAGGAAAATATCACCAGTGTGGGCAGAACAGCGGTCAGATCTATAGCAGTAGCAGAGCAGCAGCAGTAGCAAACTAGATCATTCTGATCAGATCTGATTGGGACATATCAGCAGCAGTATATCACAGGTAGTAGGAGATCAGAATCAGATCAGTAAGGCAATAGCTCGATAGTATTAGTAGCAACCAGCAGTAGGTCAGTAGCATATAAAGTCTATATATAGACAGAAGCAGCAGGGTATATCAGATGAGTATCTGAATATGGCAGTATATCAGATTGATAACAGTAGTAGGACCGTAGTTAAAGATCAATCAGATCAGATTTGATCAAAGTAGTAGAGATAGCAGCAACAAGAGGCAGATCAGATTAGTATCGTAGTAGATAGACAGTAGCAGGTCAGCAGCAGATCAGCAGCATATCAAGGTGGTAGAGCAGAGCAGTAACATATATGAATCAACAGTAGCAGGTCAGCATCATATAGGCATGGCCAGTTTAATTGTGTGCCATCAAAATTTGGGCTTAACAGTTGTGGGCAGCATGAGTTGCTGCAACTAATAAGGAGCACTTTAAAGGACTATCAAACCAGCAATTTTGGAGAATACTATGCTGGTTGATAATGCTTTGATACCATGTAGCTTATAAAAAAGAATAAAACCAGAAAGTGAAAACTATAGGAACCGAGGGAGAGTGAGTGAGTGAGGAGAGAAGAGAGCAGTATCGGATTCTGTAAAGAGAACAGAATCAAGACTTGCATTGATGGTCTCCTCATAGAGACTTCTATTTATAGAGTTTGAAAAGGACTACCACTAAGGGATATGACTGCCACATGTCAACATGACAGAGCAGTCCTATCACAATAAAGAGGTAAGAAGTGATCCAACTATCCTAAGGAGATAAGGACCTCCACATGTCACACCACATGTGGATGTCCTAATTACAGAAGAAGAATATAAGAGAAGTCCTAGATACATACTTACTAGAAGGATAAGATAAGATCAGAGCCATATCAACTAAGGTAACCAAAGGAAGGCTGCTTTGACTAAGTCTTAGTCAAAGCAGCCATCTAGAAAGCACTAATCCCGAGATGGGATTAGCGCCAATAGGCTGCTGTCAACATTGGGATGGACCCTGGTGAATGGGTCCAATCCCTTAGCGATAAATTGTCAACATATTTCATTGTACGCTAGGTGTTTAATAAATTGCCCAAATAAAGACCTTGATTGTAATGGATGGGATTTGTATGATTGCGAGCTTTTAATTGAGTATTCTGTATAAGCCTATTGTTTGTAACTGGTGAGTTCTTTGTTGGTGCGGATTAAGTTGGGAGTTGTAACTCCCTCGTGGTGGGTGCCACATAAATTAGAGATTGGTGCTACTGCTACCTAAATTTGAGGATTGGTGTTCCCGACAATTGTAGCTGCCAACTTTGTCTATTTGTGCATTATACCAGAAGGTAGGATTTGGTTGTTGCCCAAGCTATTGTTTGTAATGTGGAGTCAACTACTGAATCATGTATATCTGTGTGCGCTTTAAATTCCTTTATGCTTTATGGTTGTGTATGAATGTGTCGATGTATGTGTGCACATGATTAGTAGACCTAGCCATGTGGTTGTAAGTACATGTTGGTCGTGACTTGCGATGTATATGTGTTTGGGAATGGTTGTGGCGTGCAGTTGTGAGCTCGAGCGCCTGAGAAGTTGATGTAACCTGAAGACGTCATTTACCTCTGGCTTTTATTCCCTCACTTAATTCCTTCTCTCCTCTACACTCCTTTTCAATTCTCAATGTTTCTTTGATTTTTCCAATATTCCCTTCTTAACTCCACTTAGTCTTCCAACCCCCAACGTCTCTCATCTCTTTTTCTTTCCCATTTTATTTAATGCTTCTCATTTCCTCACCACCTTTTAATACCTTTTCATTGTTTCTTCTCTTTTCTCAATAGCTCTTCCCCCCCACTATAGTGAATCTCCTCTCTCTTATATATTTGTAATTTGTCTTAAAGAGAAAGTAGTGAATCTATGCGAACCTATCTTATGGAGAGTGCTTGTAAGGCCCCTTTGAGAGACTTTGAGGTTGTCTTTGTGGTGAGAGAGTCCCACACTTGGGTTGAGGGAGTCCTCAAGAGACCCTTAGGTTAGTGGTCTCCTATGACCCTTGCTATCTTGTAATCGTCTTCCTTATTTGTTATAAAATTACTTTTATTTTCTGATTTATCTTTCAATTTGTTATTGGCTTGCACCAGAAGCCAACACAGCAGTTGAATGCACAGTTGAAGTTCTTAGCAGTAGAAGAGCTCTCCAGTGACACCGAGTGAGTTGAGGAACTGAGCGAGTTGGGTTTGTGTTTTTGAGGGCAACTGATTTACGCCCTCTCCATGGGCCATTTTGTTTAAGTCCCACTTGCAGAAGTAACAAACCACCTTTTGGCTTTCAAGGTCTTCAATTATCTCTTCCAATCCTTAAAAAATGTATCCAAGAATTGCTTACTGGTATGATCATGTGCATTATCCTTCTACATTCTAACACTTGTGAAATGGGGTTTTGGTGTTAGAGCCAAACTTGGCCATGGATTCCTTTATTTTCAATACTGGTCATGGATTCTTTTATTTTCAATACTAAAGTTCATTTATATTGTGGAAAGACTTTTTCTTTATTCATAAATGAAGGGTGTAATGAGAATCTGGTATCGTAGTTCGTGGTAGAGATGTTTAAGACAAATGAGATAATAATTGAATTTGAAGGTGTTGTTTTCATTGAATTTTCAATCTCAGTATTTTGATGGTGCTTGTTGTTAGGTGTTTGATTCTTCCAAACACATCATTAAAGTTGGTCGACAATCGTTGGAAGCACGACATAGAGTAATTGATCATGATAAAATTTTTTGTATGCTAAAGCTTTTTCATCTATAATTGATGTTTGTTTTTTGAGTGCTAATTAATGAGGTACACTCAAAGCCAAAAGAGGCAACACCAACAATCCAGCCGCAAGAAAAACAGTAACTTACGGTGAGAGAAGACGAAGTGGCTCCAGTTATCATTGAAGAACTATCCACGGAGAAGCCTGAATTGATTGATCTTTTGATCGAGCTAGTCGAATTTTTGTTTCCATGTTGCATTTTCAACAATGGATTCTTAATCATTGAATTCATAATGTGATCGTGGTTAGATCGATGATTTCGTAGGGTTGAGGATGGATGTTGATTGTGTGATGAGGATCCTTCCATTTTACAAAACTCAAGGATGAGTTTTTTTTTTTTTAACCAGAGGGGATTAATGCAGGCTCAATTTAAATTTGGGCCAAGATTTAGTACTAGGATTGGATTTTATAGTTGGGCTTATTCTTTGTAATGGGATTAATTTTAAAGACCAAGAGTGAGGTCTAAAGGACTGTACGGAAATAGATGTTAATTAGTGGTGGGCCCCATGCTCTAGTAGATAAGGTGAGTTACTAGAGTCTTAGTAGTTGATAAGGTTTAGATAAGATTCAATATCTTATTTTATCTTTAGTTTCCTTGTTAGTTTAGGGAACTCCATCTTTGTCCACGCAAGAGGAGGTTTCCTTTCTTTTAGTGGGTTAGTTTCCTTTGGTGATTGAGTCAATTTAGGATTGCCACCTCATCCCAATCGATGGGGAGGTGTGAGGACAAATTTTGTCTCTTCCACCCATCTCCGAATGGACGGTAAAAAAAAATGATTTGAAGTTGCCACCTAGATTAAGGTCTAGGACCTATAAAAATGTAGTCTCATCATAAGAAAAGACTTCTATTGATTCATTGGACCCAATATATTGGCTTTGGTCTATTAGAGAATGGATAAACGGTCAAAGTACAGTTTGGGAAGGTGTTAGGCACCCAAAGCTGTCCGATCTGAAAATCGGTATCCTATGTGATTTTACTTTCCTTAGACTCTATTATTCTGACTATTCATGGTCAATTGATGATGACTAGGGCTCATGGGGGATCTTATGCCAAGTTGTTAAGTTTTTCTAACCTAGGTTCAGCTAAACATTTTCTCAAAATAAATAAACAAAAAAAATAATATATAGTGAACCAAACCAAAGATGATTCGGTGATGGACTGTATCTGAGACGTCCAAGACATCTCAAATTGCCTACGTATTCCAATCCTGGAAATCAAGTCCTTAACGTAGTTCGTATGGAATGTGATTAAGGTTTATGGATGTGATTTATGATTAAGCTTCATTAGATTCAATTGTTCAAGTTGAAGTTTATGCTTGATGATGATTCAGATTGAATCTAGACATAGCCTAATGTGGATTGAAGTGAATATAGATATAGATATGGGTATGATATGGATATGGATATAGATATGATATGGAGGACCTAAGGATTCTAAGATATGGTACCATACTTGGAGAGGTCCTCCAAGTTGCCTACGTATTTCAGAGGTCCTGAAAATCAGGTACAACGTAGTTCGTTGTGATGTTTTGATACTCTTGGGGAGCAAGGATGTGTCTACTCTCAGGGGGCAATCTATCTCTCTCTACTCTCAGGGTGCAATCTGTCTCTTTCTCTACTCTCAGGGAGCAATCTATCTCTTTCTATACTCTCAGGGAGCAATCTGTTTCTTTCTCTACTCTCAGGGAGTAATCTGTCTCTTTCTCTATTCTCAGGGAGCAATCTGTCTCTTTCTCTACTCTCAGGGAGCAATCTATCTTTTTCTCTACTCTCAGGGAGCAAGGGTATATGAGTCCGTTTTTGGGAATCTCTCCAAACTGCCTACATATCTTAGGGTGCTGCCCTAAGAATCAGGATCCGCGTAGTTCGGAAGCGGATTCATTCATTGATGTGTATATTCTTTCAAGATCATGGTGTGGAACCGTGTTTGGAAATCTCACCAAATTGCCTACGTATCTTAGGATGCTGCCTTAAGATTCAGGATCTGCATAGTTCGGAATGCGGATTCAATTCATTCATGTTTTCTTTCATGATCAGGGTGTGGAACCGTGTTTGGGAATCTCTCCAAACTGCCTACGTATCTTAAGGTGCTACCCTAAGAATCAGGATCCGCGTAGTTCGGAATGTTTTCTTTCATGATTAGGGTGTGGAACCTAAATGCTCTATGGTTCGATTCACATCACACCTATCTAGTTCTCTGTATCCTAGAGGAGATGAGCTGAGGGGTAGGGATCGTCCTAAAGATACCCTTAACCTAAAACCCTAATTTGGCATGTGTTGGGCTAGGCTTTCTGATTCTTGATTAAAATTTATCATTTTCATTCTTACCCTTCCTATGAATGTGGGTGCCTACATACGCGTCCCTACACCTAATATGTCTTCTAGGTGTATAGATATGGTAGTTCGACTAAGGTGTTGCAGAAATTAAATTATTGCCAACAATAAATATCATTTAAATATAGCAACAACAACATATATCATCTCAAATATAACAATAAAGCATGTGAATCAATATAATAGCAAGCATGTGAAAGCATTAATCAAGCATCGATCATCAACAATGTGACCAAGATCATATTTAATCGACTACTCAGATTTGATGTAATCGATCATCATCAATGTGATCAAGATCATATTTGATCGATGGTTCAGATTCAATTAAAACATCCATGAGGTCAATCCAACCGTTCAAATTCAATTAAATCACTCAAAAAGGATAATCTATCCATTCAAATCAATCATCAAGACTATCGAATGGTCCAGATTCATTTATATCACTCATGATTAATCCAATGGTTCAGATTCAAATGAGATGCTCATGATCAAGATCTAATGGTTTCAAATTCTTCTAAAGCACAATATGATGGAAATCTAACGGTTTAAATCATGCCTGCAAGGTCAGACTATGAAAACTGGTTAGACTGATTTTCAGATTCGAACCAGTCATGGGAAAAATAATCATAAGATATTCTTCAATCATGCAAAAGAATTATCTGTTAACTTGGTTGTCTTCCAGACTCATGTGACTACCTTTTCCTTCAAGGAAGTGATGTCTGAAAAAGTCTCTACAGAACACTTATGCATGGATTTTCATGATTTTTACTGCAATCAATAGATTCTGTGGACCTTTGCCAAAACATGCATATGGGGCTTCATACATATTCAAATTAAGCTCAAAATACATCCTCTGAAAGAGGACTCAGAGACCTAGATTTTGTCTCAAGAAGGGAAATCCTAACAGGGAACCAAAATGGGTTGAATATGCACCACAAGTCCAGGCATGTGCACTGGTCAAGTCTGTTCCAGATTCTGACCAGCTGCACTATAAATTCTACATAAAATCAACCACTCATTGAAAATAGAATTCAAACATATGGTCATGTAGCTAATTGATAGATCTAACACTTCATTAAAAAATATCATGCAAACAGAAAGATCCTTAAGGCTCAAACATCACATCTCAGTCACGCAATTCAGTGTGTTCTAATTGACCCTAAAACAGACCATGGTGCACTTCAAAAATCATATGAAATCCATAAAAAATCAGAAAAATCCAAATCCAGTGCCAAATTTTTCATGATTTCATAACTATCACTTTCTCTGAAGGAAGGATTATCAAATTATGGTCGTAAATTTCTTTTTTTGAGCTTTTCCGATGAGGGTTTGCATTGTACCCGAGAAGGATAGTAGCATCATTGGGGCTTTTTTATCTGGACCTTTTCAACTCCAAACGAGTCGAAATTTGTAGGGGAACTTTCTAACATATGTATTAGTATCTCATAAAATTTTGGGCTCGAAATTCATCAAAAATCTATATGAGATGCATGTCACAAAATCGGATTCCAGATCTGAAATCCACCTTGTGAAAAACATTAAGATACTCAAAAATCATCATATGACATTCAATTTTTCTCCATTGAGTACTTTAAATATATTCTAATGCATAAAAAATATCAAACATGAGCATTACAACATCAACATGCACGCAATATAACATCTTTGATCATGATTTATCAAAAATAGGCATATTCAAACAATTTTCGACATGTTAGCACCATGGAAACATATCAAACCAAAGTTTTGGTTATAACATTGGGTGAGGGGCCATGAATTGTAGGTATGTACTAGAAAATAATAATGGAGAATGGACTTACCTCTTTGTAGAGAGTTTCCTCTCTCTTAGTTTCTCATTCTTCCTTCTCTTTTTTTCTCTCCCGTCTTCTCTCTCAATTTCGGTCTCCCTCCTCCTTTGTCTATTTCTTCCCCCCTTCTTCCTCTCTTCTTCTCTTAGACTCTCTCTCAATTTTCAGTCCTTTTAGATTTCCTTTTTTTTTTTCCTTCCTTTTCTCTTTTCTTTTCTTTTTTTTTTCTTTCCTTTTTTTTTTTCTTTTCCTTTTCTCCACTCACGTTCTCCCCTCTTTCATTTTTTTTTCCCTTTTCTCTACTCACGTTCTCCCCTCTTTCCTTTTTTTTCTTTTCCTTTTTTTTTTTCTTTCCTTTTGTCTTTTTCTCTTTTATTTGGATCTCACTCTCCCGTCCTCTCTCTTTCCTTTTTTTTTTATTTTTATTTTTTTTCCTTGTCTTTTTTTTCTTTTTTTCCGTTCTTTTTTTCTTCTTTTATTCGAATCTCACTCTCCCGTCCTCTCTCTTTCCTTTTTTTTTTCACTCCTTTAATGTATACATAAATATATATAAATAAATATAAAATATATATATATATATATATATATATATATATATATATATATATATATATATATATAAAATATACATATAATAAAATATAGATACAATCCTATACATAATATATATGTATATAATATATAATAAATTATATACATAAATTATATACACATGGGACGAAGGTTTGACTAAATTGGGCTGGTCTGGGTTAAATTGTTGGGTTGAGTTGGGTTGGGCCAAGATTGGTTTTTCTCTCTCTATTATTTCATAAACCATTTCTGCCGTCATTCCGCATGGAATTTTTCTTCGACTTCTACCCCAAATTTTCTATTTTCACTTTGTAGAGCATTAAAAATGAGGAATACTGGAGCTTGAATCACCTTATTTGGATGTAAAATGGCCAACTTATGAATTTCTAAAGTTTAAATAGCCAATTTACGATAATTCAGCTAGCAACTTTGCATGGGATGCCTTGGAGATCTCTGTCTCAAATCCTTTATGTCCATTTTGTAGAGCACTAAAAATGAGAAATACTGGAGTTTGAATCACATGATTTGGACGTTGGATAATAAAATTATGAGGAATTGAAGTTTACACAGGCATATCCCCTTACGGCTCCGCATGGGATCCCTCGGAGACCTCTATCCCAAATTCTCCACGTCCACTTTGTAGAGCACTAAAAATGAAACATATTGGAGTTTGAATCACCTCATTTGGACGTCGGATAATAAAATTATGAGGAATTGAAGTTTATGCGAGCATATCGGCTTGCAGCTTTGCATGGGATCCCTCGGAGACCTCTGTTCCAAATTTTCTACATCCACTTTGTAGAGCACCAAAAATGAAGAATAATGACGCTGGAACCACTTTATTTGGACGTTAGATGAGCGAGATATGAAAAGATGAAGTTTAAACTTATGATAATTTGCATGCAAACCCCTGGATATTATTAATCTTTAGAAAATACCCTTATTCTTATTCCCAGACTAAAATCGCTATATCTTCTTCATTTGACATTGGAATTGAGCGATTCTGGTTTCATTTTGAAGGTATTTCCAAGACCTACGCATCCTTGCAGGTTGCAACCCATTTCCTTACTGTGGGACCCACCGAAAACTTCCTCGAAGTCACAGCCAAAATCCAAATCTTGCATTGAGATTCACTAACCTGCCATATGGTTTCACTTAAGCTCGTGGACACTGGGGATCATCTTAGTTATTCTCAAAACATTATAGAGAGCATGTCGGGGCTAATCGACTGTCATTTTTGAGAGAGTTTCACTCAACTCCCCTGTATTTTCCAAACTTTCACTTACTTCTCCCACTTTGATGTCTACTCTCTAGTAAGACTTTGTTCAACTAAGGATGACAAAAATGGGATGCTTACAGGAGGTTTAGGGTTTTTTTTTAATTCCTTCTTTCTTTCTGTTTTCAGAATTATAAAGCAATGCAAAGGCCTAATAGTTTCCTTTACAATTTGATGGAATGAATTAAAGTCTTATTTTGTAGAGGTTGGTGCCTCTTATCTCTCTCCTTGTTTCTCTCTCTCCTTCATCCATGATTCTGATTTTGGTTTTCTGCCTTCTATCCTATGCCTGCAATCTCCCTTTTCTCTCTCTTTGTGATATCGTTTGCTGATTTACTTTCTCTTTCCCACCGCAAATGGATCCTAGCCTCTGATCTGCATAAGGTTGATACTCAGAAACTCCACAAGAAGTTGATGCATGGCTTGGAGACCTGAGACCTCGATGCCCTCGCATTATACTGCTACAAGGACCTCAATTATTTCCATTTTTCTGACATTATATGTTATAGTTTCTTAATCGGTATACTAGGAGAGGCAGGGTTTGGATAGCCCGTTATTCTTACCTTCCATACTACCAATTTCCACCATAACCTTCACATTTCCACAAATGAGAGAAAAGGGCACTTGAATCCTCATCATAGGGACAAGGGAACAGATAATTGGAGAACAACTAGTGCAACTACAAAATTGGATTTTATTTTAGCTTAATTTGTACAAGTAGCACTTGAATGGGAAACATTGTACCATCCAAGTTTTACCTAAAAAGTTCTTTTTGATCAACAAATATCAGTGGAAAACCTTTTGGTTTCTTTCTTTCTAGATGAATCACCTCAATCTAACCGAAAACTGGAGGGGGGTGGTGGTGGGGTGGTGGTGGTGGGAGATGCCAAGAAAGAAAGGTCTTCTAATGGGCACACTAAGTATTGTTTCTGTCAATTTGTTGTCATGCTTTGGGCTTTTCTTTTTCCCTTATTCTATTCTTTTGTGTTGGCAAAAAATGAGGCTAAACAATTGCCTTTCAAAAGTTAAAAGGAGATCCTCTGGCCCAAATTTTTGTGAGCCAGAAAATATCAGAGCAGGAAACTTTGAAAAAGTGGTAATTTTGGTCCATTAAATAGGTCTAAGGGCAACAAAAACGTGTGCTATGTGTTTTAGAAGACGAGATAGAATTTATTATATGTTTCATTTTCTTCCTTTTGATCTGTATCGGAAAGATCTGCTTCCAATTCAAAGGCTATTATGTGAGATGAAAGTAGTTAATTTGAAATTCAATTGCAAAAATCTTTGTTTCTCTGGTTTATTTTGTTGCATTTCTTTTTCTTCTAGATTATTATAATACTTTTTTCTTTTGCCTTTCTTTTTTCTTAAAGATTCTGATCAACTTCTTTTGATCTTCTTAGGTGATGAATATTCAGAAGTTGGCTGCTGAGTTGGGGTTAACTTGCATAACTACATATAAGCTTGATGCCCTTAAAGCTGTTTCTCGTACAAACCAGTCAGTTGATTTTTCCAGTCCACATTGTAATGAAGAAAAGCTAAAGGCAGCTTTTGCAAGTTTAAGTTCATCTGAATCCCCAACAGAAAATGCACCATTTGTCACTATGGAAGAGGCCAATGGTTGTGCGACTCATGATGAAAATGGTATGTAAAGCTTCTGCTGCAACCTATTTGTTATTCATGCATTGATTTTTTCAGATAATGGAGAAGTTGTACCCTAAAAAGCATGCTTTAAAGTTCCAAAAATGTAACAAGAACTCTGAACTTTCTTTTGAACCACCAGATTACCAGATTACACTAAAAACCATTAGGCATCACCATACAGACTGTTGAGAATGTTATCAAATATGTTTTATACTCCAATAATTCTTAGATTTGTTAAATGACTTAACTGAATAATTGTCAGGTATTGAGTCAGTTAAATATTCATTTGTAACCATTCAAGTTTGTGCATGTTCCTACAAATTACTGTGAAGGATAGTGATGTATACCGAATAGGTTCAAGAGATGAGAGAATTAAGGATAAACCTAGGCTTCTCAAAAACGGATCGGGAGAGTGAATTACACAAGGTGCAAACAAGCACAAGATGTGTAAAATGGACAGATTTGCACGATTTCAAAGAAATGATTGTAACTTCCTCAATAAAGATTGGATTGATCTGATTTCAGTGGCAAATGAAAGAGAAGTCACGGGGTTACAAGTTTTGTTATATAATGTTTTCTTAGATTCTGAGCGGAGGATATGCAAAAATGGTTAAAAATGACGTAAAGTGCATGAACGGATTCTGGAAAACTTCCAGGATGCAAGAACAAGAAAGTAACTTTGATGAAGTGAAGGTAGAGTGACTCACTTCTCTAATAGGATATAAATCAACTCCAATGGTGGCCTACAACATTTCTAGGATGTAGGTGATGAATAAAATTTCAACTCTTCTAGGATAAAATGAAACTTCTTCAAGGTTTCAAGGGAGAACTCTTCTAAGTTCAAGGTATAACACTCCAAAAACAGTTCTTTTAGATTGTTGAGGGAGAGAAGCTTACTAACTCTTCAAGGTTGGTTTAGAGTGCTCTTCAATGCCATCTATGGATTTAATACTTCTAGATTGAAGTTTGAAACTATCGTAAGTTTGTAATAGCGTTAGCACTAATGGGTATTTTGTTATTAGTTTCTTATTTTTTAGTTTCTTATTTCCCTCTTATTAGTATAAGGGGTATTGCTGTAATTTTTCCTCTTATTATTTCATTATAAATAAAGGCTGTGTGTGTGGAGAGGTAATTCAACTCTCCTCCACTCTTTGCAACATGGTATCAGAGCTTGCGTAGGTTCTGGAGAGTGGGAAGACGATTGGACATGGTAGATTGCATGGTGGTCTCTACTTGCTTGCAGATGGTCCTTCAGTGTCTCCACCTTTACCTCCACCTACTACACATCATCTCTATTCAGCTGTGAGCACATTACAACAGTGGCATCGCAGTCTTAGTCACCCTTCCCCAGTTATTTTGTCCCAGTTGTTTCCTTCCCTTTCAAAGCATTGTAATAAAAACGAGTTATTATGCGAAGCCTGTATTAGGGCTAAGCAAGTTCGATCAACTTATTTACCTACATTTAATAGAAGTAATAGTATGTTTGATTTGGTTCACTCTGATGTTTGGGGTCTTGCTAGGACTACTTCTATCTCTAGACATAAATGGTTTGTAACTTTTATTGATTGTCACACTAAGACTACTTGGGTATATCTTATGCACCACAAAAGTGAAGTCTTTGAATGTTTTTGCCAGTTTCATAACATCATAAAGACCTAATTTCAGACCCCAATAAAGGTACTTCGAAGTGACAATGGGCGAGAGTATCTTGATGGGCATTTTCAGCGATATCTATCTGATCATGGGATTCTACATCAAACGAGCTGTGTTGATACACCAGCTCAAAATGAGGTTTCAGAAAGAAAGAATCTTCATCTCCTTGAAACAGCTCGAGCTCTTATGTTTAAGGGTCATGTATTAGCAAAATTTTGGAGTGCTGCTGTCTTTACAACTATCTCTCTCATCAATAGGCTGCCGTCAAGAATACTCAACAATAAGGCTCCTTTGGATCTATTACTTGGTGATAATTCCTTTGCTCTCCCACCAAAGGTTTTTGGATGTGTTTGTTATATTCGCAACCATCATTCCCCTGGCAAACTTGATCCATGGGGGGTTCGTTGTATTTTTCCTGGTTACCTTGTTACACAAAAAGGGTACAATGCTACCATCCACCATCCCGTCAGATCTTTATTACCAAGGATGTCCTCTTTCATGAAGACGTGATGTATTATCAGCCCCATCTTCAAGGGGAGATAGATGCCGTTGAACTTGAAGATGCACCTTTGATTATACCAACGGAAACAGAAAGAGTCCAAGTAGGAAGAATTATGGAACCAGAACCACAGATCCCGGCTCCAATAATGGAAATGGAACCAAATCCATAGATATTGGCTTCACCTACATTGGCTTCACCTACACCACCAATACCACTACCTACACCCATTCCCATGTTCGCTGCCAGTCCAAATGCTACCAAGCCTTTGCAATTTTAGAGCCGTGTCAGAAGCAAGCAAGGAAGGACCACTGCCATCAATGCAACTTCACACGTCCCTTCGTTAGCCCAGGATCCAGAGATTGATCAACCTCTTGGTAAGGAAATCCTTTTCTTTGATTCTGATTCTGATCTCCCTATTGCCGTTCTTAAGGGTACTAGGTCTTGCACCCTTCATCCAATCTCTAATTTTGTTTCGTATGATTCTCTATCTCCTTCCTTCTGTGCATTTGTGTCTTCTTTTTCCTCTGTGTCTATTCCTCAGAAATGGCAAGATGCAATTTAGGATGAGCGGTGGAAAGCTGCAGATGGAAGAAATGAGAGCCTTGAAGAAGAACAATACTTGGGACCTTGTTCCTTTCCCACCGGGTAAGAGACCGGTAGGGTGCAAGTGGGTCTTTACAGTCGAACAGAACAGTTATGGCACAGTGGATCGGTATAAAGCAAGACTAGTAGCTCGTGGATTTACACAAACATATGGTATTGATTACCAATAAACCTTTGCACCAGTGGCTAAAATGACAACAATAAGGGTTTTCTTGGCATGTGCTGTCCACCACAATTGGGATCTGCAAAAGTTGGATGTAAAGAGTGCCTTCCTTCATGGGGAACTCAATGAGGAATTATATATGGACTATCCACTCGGGTTTATAGATGCAAACACCCATAGGAAGGTATACGCTCGCTTTATGGACTCAACTAGTCCCCTAGAGCATGGTTTGGTAGAATTCACAAAGCTATGATAGCCTTTGGTTATGCACAGAGCAATGTTGATCGTACATTGTTTACCACGCATTCATTTGGAAATTTTACTGCACTTTTAGTCTATGCGGATGATATTATTGTCTGGAAATAGTGATAATGAGATAAGGAAACTCAAAACGTTCCTGGGAGAGGAGTTTGAAATTAAAGATCTTGGAAATCTTAGGTACTTTATTGGGATTGAAGTTGCTCGTTTTGCAATAGGCATCTTTCTTTCCCAAAGGAAGTACATCCTTGATCTTCTATCAGAGACAGCTATGCTAGATTGCAAACCGTATACTACCTTACTGGATCCCACTACTAAGCTCAAGGAGAAGGAAGGAACACCAACAGATAAAGGAAGATATCAAAGGTTGGTTTGAAGGCTCATTTACTTATCTCATATCAGGCCAAATATAGCATTTGCTGTCAGTTTGGTGAGCCAATTTATGCATGATCCCTATTCTACGCACTTGGAGGCTTCTATAGGATTCTTTATTATCTAAATGCAGCTCCTGGAAAAGGGATCTTACTCTCACCACGCAATGATTTTAAAGTGGAAGCTTATAATGATGCTGACTAGGCAGGCAGTCCAGACTGAAAATCTATTTTTGGTCATTGTACCTTTGTGGGAGGAATTTTAGTTACTTGGCGTAGCAAAAAGCAGAATGTAGTGGCTTGTTCAAGTGCAGAAGCAAAATTTAGAGCAATGGCTCAAGGAATTTGTGAACTCTTATGGTTCAAGGGTCTACTCAGTGACTTGAAAATAGAGTGCCTTTAACCCATGATTCTCTCCTGTGATAATAAAGCAGCAATAAGCATAGCTCATGATCCAGCACAACATGATAGAACTAAGCATTTTAAAATTGATCCTCACTTTATTAAAGAGAAAATAGAGAGTGGTCAGATCCAATTCCATACATCAGATTAGAAGATCAGCTAGCCGACATTTTTACTAAAGGTTTACCAGTGAAACCATTTCAAGTGATATTGTCCAAGTTGGGAATGCATGATATCTATGCACTAACTTGAGGGGGAGTGTCATAAGTTTGTAATAGCGCTAGCGCTAGTGGTATTTTGTTATTAGTTTCTTATTTTCCTCTTGTTAGTATAAGGGGTATTGTTGTAATTTTTTCTCTTATTATTTCATTATAAATAAAGGCTGTATGTGTGTGGAGAAGTAATTCAACTCTCCTCCACTCTTTGCAATAAAAACTAAGCAAGGTTTCAGAATAAAAAGATGAACTCAATCTTGGTTCAAAGATGCTTATAGCAACAAGGGAGAATTTCATTCAATAAAACAATTATTTACTACATGTGAATTAACCCCTATTTATACGCCTTACAAACCCTTAAATATTTCAAAATAATCTCTACCATTCCCTATAATCCTAAGGCTGAGATTGTACATAGAGAAAATAAAAGAAAAACATAAATGATTTAATAATTCCAATCATAGTTTTCAAGGGATCGCTTAGGCAACCAGGCACAGTGGTGGCGCCTTGGAAAATCTGGCGCCTTGGTCACCTTGGGCGTCCGTCAAGCCTCCAATGCTTTGATTTACCTTGATGCCTTGACAACTATGATTCTAAAATATAGAAACTTGTCCCAATGTATTGATTCTTATTCCTAGGCATAGACATTTACTTCAAGGAGAAGATTCTAGAAATAGTCTCTTAGTCAATCCATATGAAGAATCACTTTGGTAGAGAAGGTATAAAGAAGCTTCATGAAGAGTGTCCACATCATCATCCGCCAAAGCACATGAAAAAACTGTTCTGCACATGCTCATTAAAAATGTCATAACTCTCTAAATATAACTTGGATTAATCTTATATCAAAGCCACACGAAATTTAACTCATAAGGCTACAACTTTTATATTTTGAGTATTTTAAAATTTTAAATATAAATATTCCGAAAATACCGTTGAAGTCAGTACATGTGCTGAAAGTTGGTTTTCACAACATGGATCATATGGGCTGGTCCGGACTTGGTTGTGCTGGTTCCAAAATGGATTGTGGTGCTTGTGGACCATGCGTTTGAGCTTGGGCTTTGCCTTGGGCCTTCGCTTGAATATTGGCTGACCTTCTAAAAGCATGGGGTTGACCCACTTGAATAGAGAGTTGGTTAGGGATAGAAAGCATGTTTTTGTACTTGTCAAGGCTGGCTAACTATGTCACATGCTTCATAATCAGATGTAGTGCTGTACCCTTTTTCTGCTGAATATTGTTTTAAAAATTGAATTGTTTCTGAAATTATAGAAGGTATTCAATCATACCAATTACTTCTTATTGACATTCTTAGAAGGGTTTTATGATAATCAACTCAACATTTCAGTTACCAATAAAATGACAAATCAAGGAATTTACCATAGCAAAGCTGACATCAGGAAGAATGCTCGTAGACTGAAAAATGGACCTGGAAGAAGTCATTGCAAGGGTGCTAAGGTTGACAATTCAAAAGGATTTCCTCCTAATAGCTTTGATCGAGTCCTTCTTGATGCTCCCTGTTCTGCTCTTGGATTAAGACCTCGATTGTTTGTTGGAGAGGTGAGACTTACTGACAAATTTCATAACCTTTGTTTTCTCATTATATTCAGAGTTTTCTTCATGATTGGGTTAAAATAGATGCTTAGAGTTTTATAACGGTGAAACTTAAAGAGAAAAAAATGGAATGAATACGATTCACTAAAGGAAGGATAATGGCCCAAGATACATATTTGCAATAGACGATGCCCATGCCCCTGTGGCCCATGCCCCTCACAGAAGGAGCTAATGTGTTGTGGTATTAAAACTATGTTAGCACACTCAATATGTATATAAAAAATCTAGGACAACAGTGTAAGAATGTTGAATCCTTTTGGACAGTAAATACAAATAAGATCACAGATGCAGCTTCTTCTGTAAGTCCATGACACGTATATAGAGCAGCAGGGGAGAAAGGCATTCTTAAGGCCCTGATGAAACTGTGATTGCGAGGCTTAACAAAAATGAGCAGCTTTAGAAGTCCAATAAGAGGAGTGAAAATCTAGGTGATTGCCTTGTGTTATGGGATCCTCATTTTTCTTTTGCAATGAATATCCAAGAGTCCAAAAAATATTGAGTCGATGCTGGGGTTAGTTATTTCTTTCTATTCATTTGTTTGGGTCGGTTAGGCTGGACTGCAATTCAATTTCATTTCAGAAGTATCATTATGGTATATCATGTGGGCTTTGCTCATGATGATCCCAAGTGTTTACTTATTAAGTAGTTGGGTTTTTAATATTAATTGTGTTTCCTAGTAAAAGACCTGCCCAATGTATGAAAAATGGCAGCCCGGCATCACTGTTTCATTAACCTTTTTTTGAATCCTTTTTGTCATTTGCCTGAGTTCTCACTTCTCCTATACATCAACTTACCCCTTATTTGATGTCTGCTGTCCACCACTATACGGAACCTGGAACTTGTCCATTTTGAAACATAACCCAAGTATTTCAAACCTGCAGTACTAACTTTTCTCTTATTTCTGAACCCCATTGACTTATAATCTCAACTCAATTATCCCAACTCTAAATTTTATTTTTCCTTCGAATTTTTTTTGGCACAAAACAAACAAATATTTCATTAACAAGGAGTTGAGGTTTTTTCCTTCGAATTAATCTATTATGTCTGGTGACTTTTTGTGTAATTCAGTCTTCCAACTCCCTAAGCATAGAGTTCAGTTTTTATCTTCCACTTTCACTCTTCTTCATCTTTCTTTTTTTGGGCACTACTTCTTGTCTTCTAACAGTTCTACTATCACCTAAAAATAATGATGTGGCCAGTGGTGAAATAAATAAGTAAATAAATAGATGTAATAATTTTTGTATGTCCTATTTGGGGTTTCAAGAGTGATGTAGAAGAGTTGTGGTTATATTTAGACGTTTTGTCTATTAAAATTTTGGTGTGGTCCATCTGGGTACATTTTGTAGTAGTCTTTGGTGTTATGCTTGTCCAAGTGGTTTTTCCTAGAAATTCCATAGCCAAAATGTAAGTTTTGGGGGTAAAAATGTCCTGTTATGGATATATTCTTAGGGAAGGGATATTTGGACGGTTCAGAATGTTTATTTGGCTTGAGTAAATGATTACAAAGAAGGGGCCGGAGACCAACATGGGATACTTGGTTTTCGAAATTATTTTTCTTGGAGAGAGCTGTGCAACCCACCAAGGGCAAGGGTTTGAGCATTGGGAGCTTCAATGTTGAGGATTCCTGGCATAATTGAATCCCTCCACTGCTGCAAACTGCAAGAGGATGGCATTTTACCTTAAGTATTTACTGCCGTACCACTGAACATCTATATTTTCCAGCTAACATTCATCCACTCCCTGGAAGAAGTGTTTGTTCTAGTCTATTGGGGAGAGTTTGTCTCACGACCCAAACCCGGATTAAGGTGAAGGTACAACCCTCACTGGCGCTGATCAAATGATCGCTCAATAAAAACAAACTTCAAAACCTTCCTATCTTAAAAACCAACTCAAATAATAGTAAAAAGGTCCCGATAAGCCTATTGGTGGTAGCATAGAGTCTGTAAACATTAACCATAAAACTGTAAATAAAAATTGTCTTTACACTTAAAATAAAATCCTACTACAGCTACTCCAGTAAATAAAACCAACTACTAAGGAATAAGCTTGAACACTCCTTAAGCGTTTCCCAGTTCTGCTCCATCATCTTCGTCCTCTGAGAAATTAAATGTAAGGGTGAGCTAACCAGTCCAATAAGATAGAATATAGAAAATACGCAACACTGAAAACATCCACAAAACCTCGCATGAATGCAATGTAGAAAAACCTCATTCCCTTTATTTTTGTACACACCACATTTAATTTTCATCTCTGGCCAGCACCAAGGATAATTGGCTGCAGCCGTCCATAGTAGAGAGTTTGACACGGCCATTTATCGTATCCCAGTCATTTGTACATGACCTAACTCTCATCCGCTACTCACAGATCATGACTCAGATGGCAATTCCTCTCCACCCTATTGTTTGACTCAAGTGACATTCCTCTCCACCCTATTGTCCTACTTACTCTCTACTTGGCATAGTGCAGTCAATTTCCCTCAACACCTCATCGTTTCTCTTTTCAACACAATATTTACGAATTACGATGTATGTCAAAATAACTATTTATAGATCTCTTTAACTCATGGCATTAAGAACATGATGAAACCATCACCTTCATATCTTTCATATGTATATAATCACAGTATAAACAAACACCAATAAGCTTCACCATCATCAACCATATCATGGTTATCATAGAATTTAAATCATCATATTACTTCATATGCAAACAGATAGAATTATAAGGAGAATAATAAATAGATTCAAACACAACAATTCATCACCCAAGTGGTGTGAATCCACTATACTCCACTTACCTCTTTATTGCACACACAACTCGGTCAATCATTCAATTACTAAGCAATACCAAATCCTACATATATTATCAGTTACATACATCAGTTACCAGACCAGTACCTTATTTCCCCCCTTAAAGCCCTTCCACTCACATCTGCCTATTTGGCCTCTAGTTACAAGATTTTTTTAACCAAGATAATGCTGTTTAAGAATCTGGTACCAAGATGAAACTAACTGATAAATACACTAATATATAAACTGAACTGTAAACTGATATGAATCCTGATTTGTGAACTGATATAAATCTGAATCTGAGACAAAAACTGATATTATAGTCTGATTTATAAATTGGTACGAACCTGATCCCAAGTATGATCTGATTCAAGAATTGATACTGGTATAAAACTGATATGAAAATCTGTTACTGATATATATAACTTGATAGACCACTTTTCTTCATATTTACCAACCAACCCCCTCCCCGCCCACCCCCAAAAAAAAAAAAAAAAGAACGAAAAAAAAAAACCTTGATATACAACTCTGGTAGGAGCTGTTCTCATATTGGATCTGATTCTGAGATTAAAACTGGTATATAAACTGATAAAAAAAATCTAAAACTGATATGAGATCTGAAACTGATATAAATATATAAAAAACCTATTTAAAGTACCGACCGGTTGATGACCCAACCGTTTATGCCAAAGTAACAAATCAGCAACAGCAGTTGAATAGGAGGAAGCATAATTCGTTTGGAGTGCCTGACGAGCAGCGAATATCCCATCATCAAGCAAATAGAGATCAACATGAACCCTACCATAACTTATCGTTTTCCCCGTCACCAAATCTTGAAAAAGACAATGAGAAGGAAAAAAATGTCCCTTTACAATCAGGTCAGTAATGAGACAGTTAATGGAAAGAAGATTGGAAGAAAAATTGGGAACATGAAGAACAGAAGTTAAAGATAGTGTGGGAGAGCAATCAATGGAATCCTTCTGAGAAACAGAGGAAAGAGAACCATCGGCCACTCAAACCTTGTCCTTACCTAAACAAGAAGAGTACTTAAAGAAAAGACTAGCGGAACCAGTTATGGCGGTGGCACTAGAGTCAATTATCCAAGGGAGATAATTGATGCATGTTGGGGAAATCTGCCACGCTGTCAATAGAACCACGACACGTAGGACTCGACCAACAAGCCACGTGGGTGTTCCTGATTGGATATAAGAAAGCATCTTCACAAACTCAAACAGAGAAGCAAAGGGCAAAAGCGATATTAGAGGAAAATGCACTATTCACTATAAATAAGACAAATCCCGAGATTTCAGGTACTACAACATTTATTACTCATTTACTCATCCTTGGGATTATCGCTCTGACACTTGGGATGGAGAATCTCTCACCTACCCCACTTACATTTAAAATAATGTTGTGGGCTCGACACCGAGCCCATCGACTGTTCACAGAGCCCTAACTTTGGCATCGGCGTGGACACGGGGCCACAAGCCCGCCTCCTCCCCTTGTCGTTGCTTGTCTTGCAGGTTTAATCAGCTCGGTGGGCCTACGAGACGGATCAAGGCCGAAACAATGCACAATTATCACCGAAAGGAATACCTGAGGCAACAAGGTTGGATTCGGAATGAACCATGGAAGCAATAGACGTATGCTCAGTGGAGGTGGAAGAATCTAAACGATTCATAATTTGGCGAAGCATAGCCAGCTCATCCTGTGAGAACAAAGATTTGACATTGGCAGATGAGGATTCACTCCTCAGGGTGATGCGCATGTAAAGACCGAACACTCCCACGGCTGCGGGAAGAGTTGGGAGGACGGTTGTGAAGTTCCCAACAGAATTCCTTAGTATGGCGTTCCTTACCATAATACTCGACATTTAATGGGCTCATGTTCAGCAGAGGGACGGTCACCAGAACGAGCAAAGCTGCCTCGATATTGAGAACCAGAACCAATAAACAAGGCAAAGTAGTCCTGGGAGACCGGAGGCAGTATGACAGCATGTCGACTATCCTTTAACTGAACTAGGGAATATGCCTGGGCCAAGGTAGGAAATGGATCTCGGCTAAGGACTTGAGCACGTATCTGATCATACTGCGCAGATCCCTAAGCGCCTTGGCGCCTTGAAAATTATAAACCCTGTATTTATTCTCCCCATACTCAAGATTTAAACGAGCTAGAAAATTATAAACCCTGTATTTATTCTCCCCTTCTGAAGGGTAGTAGCATCAGTGTCGCATTGTCGCAAGTAGCTTGAAAGGTGTCATAGAAATCTAACTCCTGCCATAAACCATGCAACTTAGAATGATATTGAGACAAGGTGAGATCCTTTTGCTTGGTCTCATGAAGATTCTTTCGCAGGTCATATCTGTGCATCGTTTCCAACTTGGGAGTAAGTGTTCTTGGCTGCCATCCATATTTTGGCAGCAGGATCGAAGAGCAAGTAACCTCGTGCAATTTGAGGTTGCATGAAATTGAGTAAAAACAACATCACAAGGGAATTTTCAGAGCTCCATTTGTCCTAGGTATCACCGACAGCAAAAGGTTTGGTATTGGTACTCGTTATGTAACCCACATAACCACGAAAATCAATCGAGAGGTAATAAGATCGGGACCACATCAAATAATTGCTTCCATAGTTGTCAAGGCGCCAAGGTGACCCAAGGTGTTGGAAAGGTGCCTGGGCGCCTATGCGTACCCAAGGCGTTCTCAAGGCGTACTTAAGGCGTTCCCAAGGCGTTGTGAAGTTACATTTTTATAAATGGATTTATACAAAAAGGAAGGGGTTAGCGCGTCAATTTTTATTGTTTTTAATACATATGCATGATTCCTTGCGTTATGGTGTACAATGTACTTTATACATCTAATAAAAATGCTACAAATGACATTAATTTAAAAAATAAATAAACAAATAAAACAAGACGTGATACAATAAGGTGTCCAACCACCTAGCCCTATCTGACTTGCCCGGACGCTTAGGTGACGCCTTGACAACTATGATTGCGTCCATTGAGACGGACAGAGCTCACAGGGAATGAAGGGAAATCAGAAGAGGTAATGACCCATCTCTTCAGTTCCAGTTGATAAAGTAGGAAGATTAGACATGATTACCAATGAACAATTTCATAAAGGGCTAGAACCAGCCACTAAGATGAGATGGAGAAGCCGCAGGCATCCATAGACCTGTACAAGTAGAGAAACACGGCTTGCAACATCGAACAATGAAACTGGTACGAAGGACAACTGAGGTGTAAGAGCTCTTCCAGGAGTAGGATCGGATCCATGGTCCCACAACATACATTTAAAATACATGGAAAAAAAAACCTGTATATTTTTTTTTTCCTTTTGTAAATACCTGGCATCCATCATGCCATCATCTGAAATCAAATAATAAACAGCGGAAGACATACATATAAAATTATAATATTGGCTAGTGGCTAAAATTCTTTCCCAAAATATATCATGTCCTGAATACCAACATTTACAAAGAGGTGTGGGCGACACATATCTAAAGCCTATTGCCCACACAACACATTAGATTAACTATTTACATTCCCAAAATACTACAAAATAAAATAGACCATTGCCAAGGGGAATAAACTCCCATTTGGACTTTTACTTGCATTCCTCATCCTACTCCTCGCTTACATCATCTGTAACACATTTAAATCAATTGGAGTGAGCCTAAGCTCAGTGATATGATATTCCATCTTGGAAGGGAAATACAGGCAAGCATACATATCACTCAACATAGCATAATAAAACACATTAGCTTGTGTAAAATAATTACTCATGTCATAGCACAATATGCAACTTAAAGCACATACAGCTTAACATTAATATTAACTTTTCCTACATTCTTAGAGTGTATATCATCTATTGTTTCCTCATACTTTGTGCCATCTTTACTTTTTACATTTCGTACTTGAGCTCAACGGATATGCCCGTGTCTTTCTTAATATTCCCGAACTCAACGGATTAAACCGTGTCTCGTTCCCCTTATTTAGACTCAACGGGTTTACCATGTTTCGACCTTCAACCCTGGACTCAACGGATTTCCATGTCTTGTCTTTCCTATTAGACTCAATGGGTTTTCCGTGTCTCGTCCTTGTGTCCAGCCTCAACAGGTTAACCGTGTCTTGCCCTACTTTCTTAGACTCAACGGGTTCTTACCGTGTCTCGTCTTACTCATGTCACTAATACAATTATATTCTTTTTTTTTTCCTGCTCGAATTACAATGCATAAAACTGGTTTAACATACTTATAACATGATCGAAGTTTCTACTACTTTGCTTGCTGTCCACCTAGTTAAGGCAGCCCATACATAACCTTAAACTTTTTCTTTTGCCATGAACGTTGAGTCATCACTGCACTTGAACAAATGGTCCATACCTTTACTTAGATTTATAAATTCATGGCCTACCTTCCCTGATGAGTCTTTAATCTTTCATAAACTTGGAAACACAACCACACAATCACATTGAAGTTCATAAATTACATAGAACAAGATTTCATAACCACATGCTCATATACGAGTTCAAAGCCCTGCTACATGTTCATTATACATCACTGTTATCTGTAACCCTACCTGACAGTCCACTACAAGTGACTTACAACACACTTTGTAGTTCAAAATTTTACTTGATAAATTTTTGTTTGTAAACCCCTGTAATCTTACATAGTGTCATAATAATATGCTTGTAGATGCTTAATTCCCTCACCTCAAAATCATCCAGCCCATTTACAATCAAAACATATCAAATAGGTGTTCAAAAACCTTTTCTTGACTACATAAGTAAAATTCCTCTTCTTGCTGTGTGTAACTTAATTTAACACGGTCATTTAATTGGCATAAACCTATTGAGACAAGACAAAAATATAGTCTACCAACCCCTTTTTGTTGTAAGTCAGCTTCAAGCATTCAACAAAATAACTACAGCAGTTCCTAAGGTAATGAACACCTTTGCACCCATATGTCTACATTAAAACCATGAGTTTACCTCTTACCTTAACTTATACATAACATGGATTCATTCCTATAACAACATGATATCATTTCCTAAAAGCATACACAAAAATTTTCAATGCATGCATCATATAGGTATAACCTACTACAAGGGAGGAAGATCACTCACCCTGTGTTGTCCAAAAATTAGATTCCAAGGAACTCAGTTCAATGGCTTTCTTTAGGAGCCAAAAACAGCAATAAATAAACTTAAGCACCTACAATGAAAAGAGAAATTTTCAATAATAACTTATAACAACTAAATAGATAATAACACATTCAAAGATGCTTCCAAAAAGCCTCACCTTGCTACTCAAAATAAAGTGGAAGCAACTCCACTAGAAATGACTCCAACTCAAACTTTAAAACCTCCTGATAGCAAGGAAGTTTAAAGAATAAGTTAGTTGAAAAATTCACTCCTTACCTTCTATTACTTCATAAACACCTACTATGCACTATTAAAACTAGAATTAATATTCCTGCACTTCTATGCAAGTTCCTCAACCAATAAAATTTCTGGTTTCCTCTGTTTTCTTAACAAAACTCTACATTTGGTTAGAAACTTAAAATTAGAGTTGTGAAACTTCGAATGGCCATTCAGAAACCTCAAAGTCATTGTGATAGAATCCTCAAGCATACAATCCTGAAGGGTTAGCCCTAGTTAACAATTTTTCCCAATTTTTATCATGGTTTTCCATACCCAACGACAAACAATGAACAGTTTTACTGTTCATCGTCTTCACCCTTCGAATAATGAAACCTAGGTCCAAAAATCCTGCTACACTCTGCCATTCCAACATGAGTTGACATCAAAATACAACTACAAAATAAATTTACCTCTAAATTGGTTTGATACTCACCCAAATAACTTAAAACATACCCAAATCACAAATGATGAATAGTAGATACTGTTCATCATCTTGAACTTTTGGAACAAACACAAAACCAATTTTCTCAAATGAAACCCTATCTAACAGTTTTTAAAAACAACATGCAGGAGGTAAAAGTTCTCTATAACGTTGCTTACCTTGATTTGGCTGAGGATTAACCCAAGATTTGATTTCTTTTCCTTGCTGAAATTGATACCACCCAACTCCCAACGGTTTCAGCCCTTACCTCCCTTCAACCATGCTGCTACCTCTGGTTACAGTCTCCTCTAAAATGCTCTTCAACTCTCCATTCCAGCTTGTACGAAGACAAATCTTCCTTTCAAAAGCTCCCCATAGCACCTCCTTCCTCTCCTCAACGTTTCTAAGAGCTTCTAAAAGCTTAGAGAAACTTAAGTTTGCTTTAAATAATTTCCCTTATTTTTTTTTTATCAAACAATTAAATTTGTGAAAAGCCCATCCTGCCCCTATAACCGTCCCATTGCATGAATTTAATACTCATACATATGGAGAATCCTAAATCTGTGATTTGTCCATCATACCCTTCATAAATTCCATTTTGAGCACATGCATTCATCCTCTTTTAGAACAATATGGTACCCTTATATAATTCAGGTACCAAAATTGCCCATCACTAAATTTTTCTATTTACAATGTTCCACTCTTAATATAAAATTAATATAGGAATATTTTACCCACTAATGAACAACCACCTATGGTGGGTCCCACTCACAATAGTCATATAAAATTAAAAGTCCCTTTCTTGCTCCTCATGAGTACTGATTTTATGACTTTGAGACTGAAATGCATAAATAAAATTAAAAACTTTAACATTAGACCACAAGACAACCAACACTAAAATTATAACAATTAAACTTACTTGGATACAAGGCATTCATTTCAAGCACTAACCTTTAATAGGAGTAATTTATTTAAATACCACCATTGTATCATAAAACATAATTGTTTATAATTAAATTTTCGTATTCTACAAAAAAACCTAAAACATCAATGGTTATGTCATTACAGTACTTATTTACCTTATGCCAATGTGGTAAAATATACTAAAATGCCCTTCTTCACTCTATGGGCTTCTTCCACCTGTCACAACATGGTCCAGGTAAGTCAAGAATTTTATATATATATATATATATATATATATATATATATATATATATATATATATATATATATATATACACACATATATATACACATATATATATAAATTTTTTTTTTCCTTTCTAAACAGCTTGGGGTGTTACACGAGGGTTCTCAAATCGTGGCGGAAAGCCCAAGGAAACAAGGAGCTGAGACTCTCGGCAGTGGCTGTCTAACCACCGAGAGTCGCAGGCGGTAGGAAGTCTTGAGAAAGAGAGAGAGGTGGTAGAAGAAGGGACGTCGTGAGAGAGAGAAGGCGGTTGTGGGTGGCGGAGAAAAGGAGAGAGAAGAAGAAGGTGGGTGGCTAGTGTTGGAACCCTAAGAGGATTCGCTCTGATGCCGTGTCGATTTGGAGGAATGATTGGCTGTCAATGACAGTCCCATAACTTTATTATAATAAGTGAGAATAGAGGACAAACATAAATACCCTTATACCAGTATTACAACAATAACAGTCATAGCACCGAAACCAGGCATAGCTTGTTGTTTGAAACCATTCAACAAAACCTTCTTCCGACTACTAGTTCTGGTTGCAGGAATCCGGTCCTGGAATTCCCGTCCATATAGGGGCTAGCACCATATCTCTTGTCAATCACCATCTCAGGGTTAATTCCTTTAGGTAATATCTTAGAAGTCCACATTATCTCTAGGCTGTCATACGTCAGACTAGGTCCTGTATGTTTTTCTTGTTACAGATGAGTATACTTCTGCTTAGTGTGGTATGAACTGTCCTGGAAATAATTATACAAATTTAGTTTAGGAGCCAGTCACATGTAAGGTTATGTTTAAGTGTTTGGCTGACACAATCATGTTATCCATGGAGACAAACACATTCTTACATGGAGTGTTACAAAGGAAGATTACATGATTTTACATGATGAATAATTCCAATGGCATCATTACCAATTATAAAATACATTGTTGGTAATATGGTTGACATGGTTGCCTCAGTTTTGGTTTGCAGTTATAAAAAATCTCAATGAAATGGCTGTTGTGACAATATCCGGTATAAGAAACCAGCAACTACAGAGGGACTGTCTAGAGCAGTTGAATGGATAACATCCACCACCCATAAAGAACTAATTCTAGTAGAACTCTAGGGTTATAGATAATAAGACATGAGGTGGTGAGGTAGATAAGAGAGGATTACAATAAAATAAGGAAGAAGATAAAAATATCTAGTCACTAGACTAACTACTGCTATCGATAAGAGAAGCTGAGGAGGTTGACTGCTAATGTTGACTTCATCATCACTAGGCTATGTATCGAATTGGACCCCTGTGATTGTGTCCACTATTACATATTCAACTACTATAATGTCTAGGTTTGATGTATGTGAGAATATGAGTGCTAACTCATTTCTCACCTATTTTCCTTTCGTGTTCTTTCCTTCCATGTAAATCCTTTTACTCTATAAAAGAAGCATGACCTGTCATTTTAGACAAGTCAAACCATTATTCCAAAATGGTATCAGAGCCAGTTCTCCCTCGATGTTCGTACCCTAGCTTTGCCGCTACCAGCACTTACTGCTGCCGCTAGCACCTAGTGCCGCCGTCACCACTTAGAGCCGCCGCCACCACTTAGCGCCGTTGCCACCTCCTAGCGGTGGCATCTCCTGTCTCCACCCTCTCTTGCTTCCGCCTCTCTCCTCTCGGCCTTCTACACCCACCGACTCTTCTTTTAGCAGCGGCCCTCTCTTAGCGACGCCTCTCAGCAGCCCCTCAGTACCTATGGTTTCCACCGAGGGTTACTAAAGATTTTTACCCCGTTTTTTGAGATTTCGATTTCTTTCCACCAAAATCGAATGTTTTTAGCAAATTTTTGATTAATCAAGTACGGCTATGAATTGTTTTAATTAATCTTTTTGCTCTATTTAAGCCTCAGCCATGTCAGACATGATGACTACAACAACTATTTTCGAGGGCTCTTGCAATTGGAGCTTCTCTAGCTTTCCTGCGTTCCCTAGTTATTCCATTAAATTGGATAAGAATAGTTATTTGATGTGGTCTTGCTCCTGTTTTCTTTCTATAGCATCCCATGATTTTTAAGGGTACTTTACCGGTGGTACTAAGAAGCCTAATATTGGTGGTGCTGATAAAAACAGATGGAGCTCTGACAGCTACCTGGTGATGTCGTGTCTTATTAGTTCTATGGATCCGAACATTGCACCAGGTTTTTTAGCTAGATTCAGCTACTAAAGATATATACTCACAAGTAGGCAATGATGCTCAAGTGTATGCACTGCAAAAGAAAATTCATGATACAAAGCAGGTGTTTTCTTTGTCTTAGTATTATTCTGAGTTACGAGGAATGTGGCAAGAGTTGGATTATTATAATGCCTTCTCCGCCTTTTGTCTTACAGTTGCCATGAAATTCGCCAAAAGGGAGGACAAATTTTGTGCCTATGTTTTCTTGACCGGTCTCAATGTGGAGTTTAATCAGATATGTGCTCATGTTTTGAGTCGTGATCCTTTCCCTTCTTTGGAGTTAGCCTATGCTATGGTCCAATCTAAGGACAACAAGTAGACTGCTGTTGCAACCTGCTCTGCTTAATCACTCGGCTATATTTTCTGGTACAGGATCATTTGGCACTGGGACCCATTTTGGATCCCTCCCTCTTTCTGATAGAGAGCCCGTTAAATGTGAGTTTTGTGGTAAGGAATGTCACAGTGAAGAGTACTGTTGGAAACTCCATGGTCTTCCTGCTAATGGCAAAGGCCGTGGGCGAGGTCATGGTACTGGTTCCGCCCAGGCTCATCAACAGATGCTGCTGATATTGATGTCGCCCCTCTTGGACATGTTGATTTGATGAACCAGCTTTGTTGTCTTCTATCTCAGTTGAGCCCTTTTCCATCTACATCAGCCGCTGCTTCCGTGCCGGGGTCCTCTTCTTCTAACTTTGCCAATTCAGGTATTTTCGTCTGTGGTCACTGTGCCTCTTCTACTTCCACTCCTTGAATCATTGACTCAGGGGATACCAATTACATGACTGGTTCTTCCCATTCTTTTTTTGAGTATTTTCCTAATTCTGGTAAAGGTAAAGTTCGGATTGCAGATGGTTCCCTCTTTTCTATTGTTGGGAAGGGTTCCATTAAATGCTCTCCCTCCCTTTCATTACATCTGTTCTCTATGTACCAATTTTTTTTACTAATCTTCTCCCAATTAGTAGCCTAACTAGGGATCTGAATTGTCTAGTTACTTTCTTTTCCTCTCATTGTGTGTTCGAGGACTTGGTGACAGAGTAAACGTTTGGCAGTGGTAAAGTGGTTGATGGCTTGTACGTTCTTGCGCCCTCCTTAGAGTCTTCTGTGCTGACGACACAGGCTTCTTCCTCCTCCACAGTTACACTGACAACTTTACGTATGTTTCATCACTGTTTGGGTCATCCACTTGTTATGAATTTAGTCAAGTTTTTCCTTTAGTTTTCAAAGCTATGTAAGTGAGACGAGTTTTTTTATGATGTTTGAATTTTTGCAAAACAGACTCATTTTGTTTATCCTATTTCAATAAATGTAATGTAACTCCCTTTCTTTTAATACATTTAATGTTTTGGGTCTCTCTTGGTCTGTCTCAGTAACTGGCTATAAATGGTTTCACTTTCATTGACTGCCATACTCATCTCATCTAGATTTATTTGCTCCTCCGCAAGAATGAGGTATTTCACTGCTTCCTGCTTTTTCATTGGATGATTCAGACCAAGTATGCTGCAAAGGTTGCCATCCTTGGGACAGAGTATACCAATGGATCTTTTCAGTCTTAGCTGGCTGAGCATGGTATTATTCATCAAACCAGTTGTGTGGACATTCTTGCTCAGAATGGTGTGATTGAATGCAAGAATCGCCATTTGCTGGAGGTCGGTCCTTGATGTTTCTGATGCATGTCCTTGCCCCTTATTGGAGTGAGGCCATTTTTACAATGGCTTACCTCATCAATCGGATGCCTTTGCATGTTCTTGACTTCCGTTGTCCTCTGGAGTTACTCTTGGGTACTTCGACATTTGTTGTTCCTACGTTGGTATTCGGTTGTTTGTGCTTTGCCCGTAACCATCACTACCATGGCAAGCTCGAACCACATGGCTTTCGGTGAATTTTCCTCGGCTACTCTGCAGCCCAGAAAGGGTACAAATGTTACCATCCGTCTTCTCACCGGATGTTTTTCTTCATGGATGTGGTCTTCCATGAGACTGAAGCGTTCTTTTTGGCTCCTGCACCTCTTTAGGGGGAGTCTTCTGGTTCTCGTGAAGATGTGCTTGGACCTCTTGAGCCTCTTCCTGAGTATCTTCCCATTGTTATTGTCCCAGTTGCTCTAGCTATTACTCCAGATGGTATGTCAGATGATGATTTTGATACTAACATTGGTACGGAGGTTTCGGTTCAGGCTTCTCAGCCCCCTATTCCCCGGTTAAAGGTGTTTACTCGTTCAAAGTTCAAATGGCAGCAAGAGCAAGATACCACTACTACCACTGCACCACTCCAGTCGTCATCTTCTAATCTAAGCTCTGTTCCTCTATCTGGTGAGCCTACTTTAAACTCCATTGTTGACTTGTCTATTGTTCTTTGAAAAAGGTGTTTCGGTACTCAACACCCCACTTCTAATCTCCTTCTTTTCGTACATTTGTTTCCTCTATCTTTTATTTCCATTCCTCTAAACTAGCGGGAAACTTTGGCTGATCCTAATTGGAAGGTGCAATGTTGGAAGAGATGCATGCTCTTGGCAAGAAAGAGACGGGATCTTGTCACTCTTCCTCTAGGGAAGAAATCAGTAGGCTATAAATGGATATTATGGTGAAGCAGAAAATTGATGGTATTGTTGATAGGTACAAGCCACGATTAGTTAACAAGGGCTATACCCAGACATTCGGCATTGACTGTAAGGATACTTTTGCCCATGTTCTAAGTTGAATATTGTTTGCATTCTGATGGGATAAATGTTCACCAGCAATCAGGATAGGACACATGTCTGAACCCTGATCCAACAGGGAGCGTACACTTGTCATCATCTAGTGATTACCAACCTCCCAGTGAATAAAAACTAAGGGATGGCCACCGACCCCTCAGCCCATGAAGTGCAAATTCGTGTCATCTTCCAATAAACCAAGAAGTCTCTGTTGCATCCAATGATTTCGACGAAGACTCGCAGCTGATGTAATCATACACCCACCTCCAACGTGGCCATTCTGAAGTTGACAGGTGGTTCTGTTAGTAGAAAAGTTTCCATCCAAGACAGATTGGCGGGCATTGCAATGGAAGGTGCTATGCACGACATCTCTTCCGATTGGACCGAGGCCCCTCAGCACCACCCTTATCCTACATTGATGGAGGGTTAGGTTGCCGAGAGGTCCCTTCCTTCTGCAACACCGACCTACTTAACAAGTTAGAATGTGACATGTTGTTGTCTACATATCTGCCATAACAGAGCAGTTAGTATAGTCAAAAAGCGATTCCAGCCACTCGTGCCTCTATAAATACTCGTTGGAATGAAGGTAAAAGGGTTGAAACTATCTCACTCTAAACATTATATGCACTCAAGCTCTCTAACCTTACCCTTTATCAAATTCAATTTGTCCCCTCTACCGAAATCTTGTGTTTTCTCACATGGATTCCATCTGCTTGTTTTGGCATTGACTTAGGCATCGGAGTGGCCCCAGGGATTCCCGAACCTGCCTCCTGACTGTTTGTTTTGCTCCTATGATTGACAGGTGTCTTCATCCAAAGCCTCAAACCAAAAACCTTCGACAACACGTCCTTTTTTCTTGTGCGGTCAACCTTGGATGGGATTTACATCAATTTGATGTAAAAAATGCTTTTCTTCATGGGGAGATAGAATAGTAGATGTACATGGATGTCCTTTTTGGTTTTTACAGACCTCCAATATCTGGTAAGGTCTGTAAATTGAAATGGGCCTTATATGGCCTAAAACAATCTCCTTGGGCCTTGTTTGGACGCTTCTATAGAGCCACGATATTTGTGGGTTACAGAGTAATGCTGATCACACTTTGTTCATTAAGAAGAATGGTGAGTTAACTTTTGGGATCTCTGAAATCTCATTGATTCTTATTGTGTATATAGATGATGAATCCGCCCCTGTGGTCTCTCTTTCGGCTCGCTTCCAACGGAGGGGTGGATCCCCCCCACCGCCCCAAAAAAGAAAGACTATTGAAATCTCTCACTTGAAGACTTTTTTGGGCATTGGGTTTGAAATTAAAGACCTTGGCCTGTTACGGTAGTTCTTAGGGAATGAGGTTGCTTCTTCCTCTCAAAGTATCTACCTCTCTCAACGGAAGTATACCCTTGACTTATTGTTTGACACTGTGATGCTCGGGTGCAACTTGCTAACACTTCACTTAAGACTAATTCCCGCCTGTCAAACAAAGATGGGGAACCGGTTGATAAAGGTGGATATCAGAGGTTAGGTGGTCGTTTAATTTATCTTTCTCATACTAGACCAAATATTGTCTTTGCGGTTAGTATGGTTAGCTAATACATGCATGACATGACCCCTTCTCTAGTTGCGTATCGGATCCTGCGTTACTTAAAATTTGCTCCTGGTTGTGGTGTCCTTTTGTCTCGCCATGAGCATATGCGCATTGAAGCCTATACTGATGCTGATTGGGCTGGTTTGGTTCGTTTGATGATAAATGCTCTACTTCTGGATATTGTAATTTGGTGGGGGAAAATCTGGTTATTTGGCAAAGCAAGAAATAGGCAGTGGTCGCTTATTTAAGTGCAGAAGCTGAGTTCAAGGCTATGGCTCATGGCATTTGTGAGCTTTTTTGGCTCAAAGGTCTCCTTCAAGACTTATGTGTCTCTATTCTGTTTCCTATGCAGCTCTTTTGTGATAGCAAATCCGCCATTAGCATTGCCCATAACCCAGTTCAGCATTACTGAACAAAACATATTGAGATAGATTGTCACTTCATCAAAGAGAAGTTAGAGCAAGGTCTCATTTGCATTCCATTCTTCACATCTAAAGACCAGTGCATTGATGTTTTTACCAAGGGCCTTCTTGCCAAGGTGTTTTGTTCTATTATGTCCATGTTGAGAATGATAGATATCTATGCCCCAACTTGAGGGGGAGTATTGTAATGTCTAGGTTCAATGCATGTGGGAATATGAGTGCTGACTCATTTTTCACCTATTTTCCTTTCGTGTTCTTTCCTATATGTGTTTTCTTTCCTTTCATATAAATCCTTTTACTCTATAAATGAAGCATGACCTCTATCATTCTAGACAAGTCAAACCATTATTCCAACATGGTGCTCATATGAATGTGACCACTGAACCTGCAAAGCCCATAATTCTCACCCATCAGTATGTGCCTCTGCCACACCCCTGCAGAGAACCTATCAAGATGGCCTTATTTAAATCCCAACCAGATCCTGATGCACACAGTTCCTGTTTTTTTTCATCTCATGGCATCCCATTCTTCATCTCTAACTTGCTCAGCTTGCACCTTCTTGTTCTTTAGCACAGCCATCAATGCACAAAAACGGGAGGACTGCATCCTGGTTAATGGTTTCAACTTTACCTTCCAGATTTCACAAAACGCCCTTGGCTATTTAGGTAGTGTGGTTGGGCTTTCCCTGGCTGAGGTACTGAGAGTTTAGTTGGTCAGGTTTAAGATCTGTTACTCATTGAATTGTTGTAGAATAATTGAAAATTCCATTCAGAACTTGGCTGGAGTGGTTGAACTTCTTGTAACATCCACTGCTGGGCATTTCCATGTTCCTGTTCCTCTAATACGATGTGACAAGTTGAGAACTGGAAACCAGATCTTGTGCAGAGAAGAAGAAAAAGAGAAAGAAGAAAGGAGAAGAGAGGAGAGAATACGGGAAAGAAGGGAAACAGATTGATTAGGGTGTTTAACTCTACCCCCTATTCGATAAAATATATTTGAAAGGTAAGAAGTATGTGATATTAAGTAGCCCCCCGGTATGGGTAATTACCCATAAGCCCCTGAAACACCAATCTACTACAGTAATCACAACAAAATCAAAGTCCATCACATGAATTCAACTAAAACTTCTCCGATCCAAGAAGGCAAGATGGGCATCACAACCTATCTATCTACATCCAGTGTAGAACAGAATATTTTTGTTTAGTTTGGTAATAATTGACCAAAGACCATTCATTGGTTGGTAAATAGGGTCATATATTTCCATAACTCCTTCCATCATCTTGTTTGGTCAAAGTAATTTTCCCTATTAAAAATTAGAGATAGAGGTAAAAAAGTCTTTTTTTGTATTATAATTTCAAAGATCAATGTTTCAGATTATATTATTGATCTTTCCATGTGATATGAATTTTAGATTTGTTGGTTAGACGTCTGTTTGTTGCATTCAGTTTTATGTTTCTTTTTGGAAATTAAATTAACTTATTGATTATTGTGTTATACAGGAAACAATAGAATCTTTAAGACACCATGGGAATTATCAAAGAAAGATGTTTGACCAAGCTGTGAAGCTAGTTCGCCCTGGTGGAGTTATTGTGTACTCCACGTAAGTATGCATTAGAGGTTGCTTCTTTGTTGTTATTCTTCAGCCCACTCCCAACACTTAGCTAAATCTCATACAAATTCGTTTGTTGAATTATGTAAGCCGCAAGGGCATTATGGGCTTTCCCCATGTAACTAACTTAATTAATAGAGTGGGGGGGGTGGGGGGTGGGGGCCTTTCTACTTCCCTCTTTTTTGTTATAAATAAAGGCTTGACTGGTCCCTAAAGACCATCCAAGATTCCAAGCATTCAGTCCCGATTCTGTGTTTTCAACATGGTATCAAAGCCATAGTTGTCAAGGCACCAAGGTGAACCAAGGCATTGGAAGCCTGACGGGGATCCTAAGCAACCAAGGCGCTCAATGTTCCAAGGCGTCACAAGAGTGCCTGGACGTCTCAAAGCTATCGTTCTGTTCTCCTTTTTTTCCGCGACAGTTGTTTTCCTTTTTCCATGGTTTCTCTCTCTACCATCGCACATCTTCTCTCTTGGTTCTCTCCTCCTCTAAAGAGCAGCACTAATGAGGTGATCTTTTATGGATTTAGTTGCTTCCCTTCACCTTTACCTCGATTAAAGCATGATTTGCTTTTCTGAAGTTTGAAAGTTGCTGTGCGATTGGGTTCCTCTCTGTCCAAAGATCGAATTATTCCTTTCCATTAAATGTCTTGTCTTCTCCTATTAGGGATCCAAGTTCCAATTATTGACGGCATCTGATACTTCCAAGAACTGCAATCAGATCTCTGCGATACTACCTCTCTTTAGGTTTTCTTCCAAAACCTTGCGATATCAATTTTGGCATTCCTGTTCAGAATCGACTCAGATTTGGAAGCGACATCCTCTATTTGGTTCTGATATCGATCCAGCTTATTTCATTGATCTTCACACTCCTTGGAGGCTTGGACAGAATCAATTCAACATTGAAGGACAAGAATTGATTCCCTCTTTGTGAAATCGATCCAGAGAATTTTTCTTGGTTTTTTTTTTTTCTTCTGCAAAACCCTGTGATATCGATCTACACCATACCAGGTCTGAATCGATTCATTATTGTAGCAGAGATTGTTCTCCTTACCGAGGAACTTGATCCAATTTCAGCGACAACATCCTCTCAGACTAGCTGCAATGTCAGATGTTATTTCAGCCTCTTCTGGTTCTGATGGACAGAATCTCCATGAGTACCAACCATTGCTGCTATTTCTATCAAGTTTGATGGCCCGATTACTTGAAATGGTCTCGATCAATGTATCTGACCATTGCTGGTTGTGACTTCACAAGTCATCTTACTGGTATGACTGAGAAGTCCTCTAATGTTGGTTCTACTGAGGATTGATGGATCTCTAATGATTCTTTGGTTATGTCATTTCTTCTTAACTCCATGCTACCCAATATTTCCAGAGGTTATCTTCTGTTGGACTCTGCCTCTCAGATTTGGACAGATGCCAAGGAAATTTATGGTCAATTAGGGAATGATGCCAAGGTGTATGGAATATGGATTGCGTCAAAACTTCATGACACCACTCTGAAGGAGTTGTCTGTTTTTGTACTATGCTAAACTTCAATCTATGGAAAAAATTGATCACTATGATGATTACTAGTCTACTAATGCTACCGATGTTGCTTCCTACATGAAACATGTTGATAAGATTCGGGTCTAAGATTTCCTGGCTAGATTTAACCTGGGATACTATCGGATTCGTGTTCAGGCTCTTAGCCGATTTCCTTTTCCCACTTTGGAGAAATCCTATGCTTTGGTACATATAGAGGAGAGCCACTGTTCTGCCATGCTCCATACTTCTACTACTGATCGTTCGGCTTTACAGACTGTCTCTTGTTCTTCTTAATACTAATGGATCTCTACACACTGAGGATAGTACTAAAGTGGTAATTAAGTGTGAACATTATCATAAACCTTGGCACATGAAGGCTACTTATTGGAAACTTCATGGTAAACCAGCTTATTTTGAAGCCAAGCATGGTCATGGTCGCTCTAAGAACAAGGCCAACCATACTGAGACAATTCCACCTACTACCTATTCTGATGCCGGTCTATCTCCAGATGAATTCTAGGTTTTCTGTCGACTTCTCGAGGAGCCATTGCGTCTGCTCTTACCAATGCTCCTTCAAGTTCCAATTTTTCCTATTCAGGTATTTCTTTTGGTGGTCATTGTGCATCGGTGGTCTCCAACCCTTGGATCATTGACTCCGGTGCCACTGTTCACGTGATTGGGTCCTCTAGTTCTTCAACATTCTCCTTCCTTGGAGAAAGACAAAGTCCGAGTGGCTGATGGGTTTCTCTCTTTTGTCTCTGGAGAGGGTTTTATTTGCTGTTCTTCTTCTCTTACTTTATCTTCCGTCTTACATATCCCTAACTTTACTACTAATCTTATACTTTCCATTAGTATTCTTTTTTTTTTTTTTTTTTTTTTTTTTTTTTATTATTATTATTTTTTTTAATCTCTAAGTTACACTACTGGGGTGGGGGAGGGAACAGATGCAAGAGAGGAGACTCGAATTCAAGACCTCCTCGTAGCTCCTGTTTCAACAAGCAACAACCATCCGACCAAGTGGATGTTTGTAATCCATTAGTAGTTTTACGGGGGATTTAAACTGTAAAGTCACTTTTTTTCCTATCCATTGTGTTTTTAAGGATCCAGTGACAGGGAAGATGATTAGCTGTGGTAAGGTGCATGGTGGTCTCTACTTGCTCGACGTTGGTTTTTTTCCGCCAACATTACCTCCACTCAGCTACAATTTACTTCCTCAGATCTCCATCAGTGGTGTCGATTGAGGCAACACCCTCTTGGGACTTTATTTCATGTTTTTCCTCATGTAGTCAAACAATGTAACAAGGATGAGTTTTTTTTTTTTTTGGTAAGGCTTGTATTTTAGCCAAATAAACTCGTTCTAGTTATTTAACTTTAAAAAAAAGAAGCGCTTCTCCTTTCCATTTGGTTCATATGGATGTGTGGGGTCCTACTTGTTTTGCCTCTATTTTTGGTCGTCAATGATTTGTTACTTTCATTGATTGCTACTCTTGCACGACATGGGTGTATATGATGCAGCACAAAAGTGAGGAGTTCCAATGTTTTCAGCTCTTCCATAAGGTGGTCCGGATTCAATTCAATGCCACCTTCAAGATTTTACGCAGCGACAATGGTCACAAGTATCTTGAGGCTCATAAAAAACTTATTTGGCGGACTTTGGGATTCTCCATCAGACTAGTTGTGTTGTGATGTAGTCAAGGTATTTAATGAGTTTCAACTTCCAAGGCACTCTCCAACAACTCTTTTCTAAGGGCTATATTCCAACGGCTATATTGTAACAGATCTTTAACTCTCCCCTATGTATATTTGTATTTTGGTTTAGATGAGAGAAAATGATTGGTAATTTTTGGAATTGTGTGTGTGCCAATGTGAACCTCCTTGATGAGTGGAGGTCCTTTAATGGTGAGTGAGCCCCATATTTGGGTTGAGTGAGTCCCAAAGAGACCCCAAGTTAGGTGGTCCTCTCTGACCCTTGGGTTAAGTAGTCCCCTATAACCCTTGTTATCTTGTAATTGTTCCCTTATTTTGCAATATAGTAATTCCATATTTTCTTTGTTTACATTTTGGTTTTGGCCTGCATCAACTTGGTATCAGAGTAAATTCCGGTTCCTTTGGCAAACAATTTCTAGTCTGATGGAAGAACAAGTTGATTCAGAAGATAACTTGGGTTTAGCATGCACAGATTGAGAAGATTGTTTGGCATTGAGGATAATCGATTCAAACTCGTGGACAAGTTCTTTCAAAGTGGGGGAGAATGATGTAGTCAAGGTATTTAATGAGCTTCAACTTCCAAAGAACTCTCCAACAACTCTTTTTTAATGGCTATATTCGTACGGCTTTATTTCAACAACTATATTTCAACTGCTATATTGTAACGGTTCGTTTACCCTCCTCTATATATATTTGCATTTTGGTTTAGATGAGAGAGAATAATATCTTGGAACATAAGATCTCTTACGGATAAGAGTTTAGAATTGATAGATGTTATGAGGAGAAGAAGGATTAACATAGCTTGCATACAAGAGACTAGATGGAAGGGTAAAAAAGCTAAGGAGTTGGATGACTTTAAACTTTGGTATACGGGGGATAAAAATAATAGCAACGGGGTGGGTATAATAGTGGATAAAAATTTAAAAATGATGTGGTGGATGTGAAAAGATTTGGTCATAGGATTATAGCTATCATACTATTGATGGGGAAAGAGATAGTCAATATAATTAGTGCATACGCACCCCAAGTAGGATTGGATGCAAATAGTAAGCTATAATTTTGGGAACACATGGATGGATTAGTGCAAGGTTTACAACAGGGAGAAAAGATTGTAATTGGGGGTGATTTGAATGGACGTGTAGGGGGAAATTGTAGAGGTTATGAAGATGTGCATGGGGGATATGGTTTTGGAGTGAGGAATGAGGAGGGGACCCCAATTTTAAATTTTGCTATGGCTTATGATTTATCCCTCGTAAACACAGAAAAGAGAGTGGAGCATTTAGTCACCTTCAAAAGTGGGGCATCATAAAAGCCAAATAGATTTCTTTCTAAATAGAAGGTTGGATAGATTTTTATGTAAGGATTGTAAAGTTATACTCAGGGAGAGCGTAACCACTCAACATAGATGATTGGTCATGGATATATGTCTCAGTACACCTAGAAGCAGGAAAGGTCAGGTTTTTTGCCCTAGGATAAGGTGGTGGTGCTTAAAAGGAAATACTTTGAAAGCTTTTATTGATAATGTAGTCAAATAAGGAATGTGAAACTTTGAGGGAGACACTAATACAATGTGGAATGAGATGACTGCTTGTATTAAAAAGGTTACTAAAGAGGTTCTAGGTGTATCGAAAGGAAAATATCATTCTCCTAGAGAGTCTTGGTGGTGGGATGATGAGGTTCAAGTAGCCATTAAAATTAAGAAAGATAGTTTTAAGGTATGACAAAAGACTAAGGATATAGAGGATCTAAAAAGATATAGACTTGCTAGAAATGAAGCCAAAAAGATTATGGGAAAAGTAATGACGAAGAAATATGAAGATCTTTATAACAATCTGAGAACAAAGGAAGAAGAAAAAGCTATCTATAAAATAGCTAAGATGAGAAAAAGGAAGAGTAGAGATTTAGACCATGTTAAATGTATTAAAAGTGTAGATGGTAGAGTTCTAGTAAGGGGTGAGGACATTCAAGAGAGATGAAACGATTATTTCTACAACCTACTAAATGAAGACGTCTCAGGAAATAGTGCACTAGATTGCTACATTACCCACCATGACACCACAGGTCATATGTACATACGCAAAATTAGGGTGACAGAAGTGAAAGAAGCTTTAAGGAGGATGAATGTAGACAAAGCACCAGGTCCAAATGAGGTCCCAATAGAAGTTTGGAAGAGCCTAGGACTGTATGGAGTATCTTGGCTAACTAAGTTCAATAAAATTATGAGCTCAGGGAAAATGCCAAATGAATGGAGGAGAAGTATTGTGGTTCCGATTTATAAAAACAAAGGTGATATTCAGAGCTGCAATGACTACAGAGGCATAAGTCTAATGAGTCATACTATGAAACTGTAGGAGAGAGTTATTGAAACTCGCTTGAGAAAAGAAACTACCATTACGGAGAACTAGTTTGGTTTTATGCAAGGTAGATCTACGATAGAGGTTATTTACTTGCTTAGGAGACTCATGGAAAGGTGTAGAGAAAGCAAGAAAAACCTCTATATGGTTTTTATCGATTTAGAAAAGGCTTATGTTAGAGTTTCTAGGGAGTTAATCTGGCAAGTACTAGAGAAGAGATGTTTCAAGCAAATATGTGGACATAGTTAAGGATATGTATTATAACGTGGTGATTGGTGTGAAAACCGTGGGGGGTTAAGGTCGTGAATTTTCAATTATAATGGGGTTACATCAAGGATCAGCTTTAAGCCCTTATTTGTTTGCCCTCCTTATGGATGATCTAACCAAAGACATTCAAGATGATGTTCCTTGGTGTATGCTTTTCGCTGATGATATTGTTTTGGTGGATGGGACAAAAGTAGGGATTAATGCAAAGTTGGAGCTATGGAGATCATCATTGGAATCAAAAGGTTTTAAGAAAAGTAAAACGAAGACGAAGTATATGGTGTGTAACTTTAGTCACACAATGACAGATAATGAGGTGGTGAACATTCTTGAGAGGGAGATATAACCAAGTAATCATTTTAGGTATCTAGGTTCAATCATAAACAAAGAAGGTGATATAGACGATGATGTTTCTCAGAGGATTAAAATAGGATGGATGAAGTGGAGAAGTGCGTCTGGAGTGTTGTGTGATCGGCGTATTCCTTCAAAACTTAAAAGGAAATTTCTATAGGACAGTCATTCGGCCGGCTTTGATGTATGGTGCAGAATGTTGGGCAATGAAGAAGCATCATATTGATAAACTTAGTGTAGCTGAGATGAGGATGTTAAGATGGATGTGTGGCAAAACTAGGAAGGATAAGGTAATGAATGATCGTATTAGAGCTGATTTGGGAGTAATGCCGATACATGATAAGCTATGAGAAAGTCGTTTGAGATGGTATGACCATGTTCAATGGAGGCCGTTAGATGCTCCCTTATGGAGGAATGCTTTGATTCAGATTGAAGGGGCTAAAAGAGCTAAGGGCAGACCTAAGATGACTTTAGGAGAGGTGGTGAAGAAAGACATGCATAGCTTAGGCCTTGCCTTAAGTATGACTTCGAATGCGTATGGAGGAATGATTTGTTTCAGATTGAAGGGGCTAAAAGAGCTAAGGGCAGACCTAAGATGACTTTAGGAGAGGTGGTGAAGAAAGACATGCATAGCTTAGGCCTTGCCTCAAGTATGACTTCGAACAGAGCTGATTGACGGATAAGAATCCATCTAGCCGACCCCATTTAGTTGGGATAAGGCTTTGTTGTTGTTGTTGTTGTTGTTGTTGTATGAAAGAGAATGATTGGTATTTTTGGAATTGTGTGTGTGCCAATGTGAGCCCCCTTAATGAGGGAAGTTTTTTAATGATGAGTGAGTCCCCAAGAGACCCTGAGTTAAGTGGTCTTCTCTGACCCTTGGGTTAAGGGTTCCCCTATGACCCTTGTTATCTTGCAATTGTTCCCTTATTTTGCAATAGAGTAATTCCATATTTTCTTCCTTCCCCTGTACGTTATGAGGTGGCGGGAAGAAAGAATTGCCGTCTCTTAGAGTGATGTCGGACTCACAACAGCCTATCTATTTAATCAACCGTATGCCCAATCGCACTTTGGCTTCCCATTCCCCAGTTGATGTTCTAATGGATTCTTGCTCCTTAGTTGTTCCTCCCAAAGTCTTTGGTTGTCTGTGCTATGCTCGTGATCATAGGTTTCTCGGTATGCTGGACCCACGTGACCTCCGGTGTATTTTTTAGGTTACTCAGCTACTTAGAAAGGCTACCGGTGCTACCATCCTCCCTTTCGACGTACCTTGGTGACCTTGGACATTATATTCATAAAACTCTTTTACATTACTACCTGACACCTCTTCAAGGGGAGCTTCTAACTAGTAAATATATGTCTGTTTTTGATATTCTTATTGTTTAGGTCAAGCTCAAGGAGAGCCACACAAACCAGTTCCAGTCAGGCAGAATCATCAGCTCTGGTTCGAGTAGAGCCACAGACAGTTCTGGTCAGGCAGAGCCATAAACACCAGTTCCAGTCTAGGTAGAACCACAGAAGAACTCGAATGATTTAAATCTCCAAGTCTATTGGAGGACTCGAACAAAAAAAAAGCAAGTTGAGACCACTACCACTACTGCACCTTCGATCATTCCATCGTCATCTTTCGAACCAGAACCTCCTACTCCATCTGGTAAGATTTATTCTTCTCATAAGTTACCTATTGCTGTTTGTAAAGGTACTAGGACTTATACTCAGCACCCTATATCTCGTGTTGTTTCTTATGAGTCTCTCTCTAGTACCTATCGTGCTTTTGTGTCTTCCCTTTCCTCTATTAGTTTTCCACAAAAGTGGCAAGAGGTTTGTGTAGACCCGAGGTGGGAAGTAGCTATGATGGAAGAAATGAAAGCTTTAAAAAAAATGATACACGGGATCTTGTAAATGGGTATTTGTGGTTAAACAGAAAATTGATGTTACGGTGGATAGATACAAAGCACGGCTTGTGGCTAAAGGTTTTATCCAGATATATGGGTTGATTACTAGGAGACATTTGCCCCAGTTGCCAAACTAAATATGTTTGAGTTCTATTATCTTGTACTATTAATCTAGGATGGCTCCAACAACTTGGCGTTAAGAATGCATATTAAGAATGCTTTTCTGCATGGGGAAGTCGACGAAGAAGTAATATGGACATTCCTCTAGGTTTTTCTTCTGGTAAAACTCGTGGCAAAGTTGGCAATTGAAGTGTGCACTTTATGGGCTGAAGTAGTCTCCTTGAGCGTCGTATGGCAGGTTTCACAAGAATATGATTTCAGCAGGGTACAAGCAGAGCAATGCTGACCATACCTTGTTTATTAAGCGATTTAGTAACAAAGTCGCTCTCCTTATAGTCCATGTTGATGATATAGTAGTCATTGGAAATGATAGTGACGAGTCTCTCGCCTCAAGTGCTTCTTTGATTGTGAATTTGAAATAAAGGATCTAAGAAAATACTTATTTTCTAAGGATAGAAGTTGCTCAATCTTCAAAGGGCACCTTTCTTAAAGAAAGTACATCCTTGATCTTTTATCTAAGACTGTTTTATTGGGCTGCCATCTTTGTGACATGCCTTGTGAAGCTAATACTCAACTCAAGGATAAAGATGGTGAGCTGGTTGATAAGGGTCGTTACCAGCGGCTCGTGGGAAAGCTGATTTAACTACACTACATATGGCCAAACATTGCCTTTGTTGTGAGTTTGGTAAGTCGGTTTATGCATGATCCCTACTCCACTCATATGGATTCTGTTCTTCGTATTCTTCGTTACTTGAAGTTAACACCTAGAAAAATGGATTCTTTTATCTCCTCATGATCATCTATGGGTTAAGGCATACACAGATGCTGATTGGGGTAGGTCTCTTGATAGGAAGTCTGTATCTGGTTATGGTACTTCTGTTGGTGGTAATCTTGTCACATGGTGTGGCAAGAAGAAGAATGTTGTGGCAAGGTCAAGTGCTGAAGCAAAATTTTGTTTTATAGCTCAAGGTTTGTGAGTTACTTTGGCTCAAAAAGTTATTAGAAGGCCTTGGTTTCCTATTTGTCTTTCAATGATGTCGTACTGTGACAACAAAGCTGCAATTAGCATTGCCTATAATCTAGTGCAACATGATCATACTAAACATGTGGAGATCGACAGACATTCAAGAAGGAAAAACTCAAGAGTGGACTGATTTGTATGCCCTTTGTGAAGTCAGAAGATCAATTAGATGATGTTTTCACTAAGGGTTTTGGTGAGAAACTTTTTCATCCTAATTTGGTTAAGTTGGGCATGTGTGACATATATGCGCCAACTTGAGGAGGAGTGTAGAATTATGTAAGCCGCGAGGGCATTATGGATTTTCCCCATGTAACCGACTCTTAATTAATAGAGTCGGTCATGGGGAGGCATTGTAGTCTTTTTACTTCTTTTTATCTTGTTATAAATAAAGGCCTGGCTGGTCCCTAAAGACTATCCAGCATTCAGTTCCAATTCTATGCTTTCAATAGTGTTCAATATAATTTGAAAATTATAATTCTCTCTCACTATGATGAAGTAAAGTAAAACGATTATGTTGTAGGATCAATTTCAGGATTTGATCAGGATTGCGGGGTCTTATATATTATGTTTCTCATGTGATGTTAAGAATCTTATATTTCATTTCGGTGGCAAGGATGGTTTTCATTAATTTTAGTGGATTTCCCTTGATAGCTAATTGATGAATTTATTAAGAACTTCGAGAGGCAATACAAAACTTGAGGGAAGATAGGACAGGTTCACCATGAACAAAGGTAGGAATAACAGGAAACTCTTTTCTAAAAACTTTCCTTACAAATGTAATGTGGACAAAATTGTATGGCCTCCACACATCAACCAACTCGCTACAAAAGAATAAAAACTCCAAATGTGAAAGCATAAATACCACACTGCACATGTATATATTTAACTTATATTGCATAAGTATAAATTAGCAATATTTAATTATTATATATTTAGACATACCTATATTTATCAATTATTAAAGTATGGATAACTGTAGAATCAATATATATTTATTAATTATGATGGTATTTATTTAAGCATATAATAGTTTAATTATCAATAGTTAATAACGTATATGTAGTAAATATATAATAATTTATTATTCTCTATAATTAATTTTTTAAATATATGGATTATATATTAATGTAGTATTAATTGGATAATATCAGATTTGAATTCAAATATCAATAGCCTCTCTATTTTTTTTTTTTATGCTTGGGTATTGGAGTCCTTGGTGGATTCAATTTGGATACTTGAGTGAACTATCCGTCGGATTTCAAATCAAATTCAGATAGTAGATAGAGTACACAATTTGGATTGTGTACTATGTAGCACACACTTTGTAAGACCCGCACACCACAAACCTGGTCTAACCTTATGTTCTCGTATCGTGATAGGTTTTGCCATCAAAATCGGTTCAAATGAACCAACCGCATGAAGGAACCACAAGACCAGTCAACTCTTAGGTTCACTGGTTGACAGTTGTAGGTTTACTGGTTGACTAGTCAAACTTGGAGTCAAGATAGTCAAGTTTTAGATTCACTGGTCGACACTTTGAGACTCACTAGTCGACGGATTATGCGATTAGTGAAACCCAGATCTGTTTTTGAGATTTGAAAACTTTCCTTATTTTGAGAGGTCTCTCTCCTAATTGAGAGAGGACTCTATATGGGAATTTTCTCCCTATATAGAGGACGACCCTCTATTCTCTCTTACTCTTTTTGCTTATTCTCAAACCCTAGATCTAAGAGAAAAGAGAGGGGAAGAGGAACAAGGAGAAGGAAAAAGCAAGGATGATGAGTTGCCTGGAGAAGGAGTTGCAGAGGAGCTTGCTTGCCTACGGTTTCCATCCTTCTATCAGAAAAAAAACTAAGTAAGAGGACTATCTCTGTAGATTTTAGGTTGGTTAGGTAGATCTATCATCGTTGTGTTGGTGAGTGAACCCACATGGTGTTTGAGATCATGAGATCCTCCAAGCAAACCAAAGGAGGTTATGAATAATAGGTTAGGGCTAATCAATAATTGTGAAATTGTTAATTGTAAATTATATATCGGGAACAATTGGTTTTAGGCCATAGAATGATCCTAGGATGAACCCCATTGATGAGCCAAGGTGTGAACTCAAGAAGGAATTCGGACTAGAAGAAAAAGCAACTTGAGTTTGTGTTGTCGCATTACTAGGTCGACTATATGTGCGACCAGTAAGTTGAGTGTGGCTCTCGGGAAGTTGCCAGGAACTCTCTGGTTGCATCGCTGGTCACACGATGCAAGACTAGTCAATGCTGACCAGTCAATGACAGGAAGCCCTGTTTTGGTTTTTGACTATTGTAACATAATGAAATCAAACCCTAATCTAAACTCATGAATTGTTTAGGTTTCCAACTAATTTCAAAGTAAGTTTCAAGGCTTGAAAGAGGAACAAACATTGTTTATAGGTGAGAGAACAAAATCTAAACTAATTGGCTAATAACAAGCTATCATTTACTTTTTGTTAATGTGACTGATGCCATGATCTGTATGTTGTTATCTTATATTGATTGTGCATGTAACTTGTCATCCAATAACTGCTATTCCTGTTGATGCATTTTTATTTATTATTTTGTTCCGTTATGATGATGATGATGATAGGAATAGGCATTTGCTTGTGTGTGTGGTCAATGTGTTGGATTGGGGTAGGGTATCAGGGGGAGTACTAGCGGTGTGTGATCCGGGTATTCTTGCTCTATCTCTATTCCGTTCCTCGCAGTAACATCGTCGTATCGCTGTTACCTTAGCGGAACTATTATGTCGTAGGGTATCAGGGGAGGTGTATGCGGTGTGTAGATGTGAGCTCCATCAGCGAGTCTTAGCTCTATCTTTATGGACGTATTGAGGATGCTGGAGTTAGGCCTTGGATACAAACCTTTAATGACATCTAGGATTGGTTAGTCACAAGTCCAGTTTGCAAGCCCTCGCCAGTAGGGGCATACGTACTGGTACAGGTAAGGTATCAGGGGGGTTCTGGCGATGTGTGATTCGGAAACTCTAGCTCTATCCCTATTTCGTAGTGAGTGATGTAGGTCGACACCGGTGTGTGATCCATTGGGTGTGCTCACACTCTCGTGCATGGAGGTGCGGTGGCCGCCTATCCTTACCATAGCACATTTGTAAACTTATACCAGACCCAAAGATATGCATTTGACTGTATGCATATGTTTGTTGCATTGTTTTGTTTTCTCACTGAGCTCATGTTGGAGAACTAACCCTCGCGAGCGCCATTCTTTTTAGTTATGATGATGCGGTGTTAAGGTCGAAGATAATCATAAATGCGTCAACGTATGGACATGAATTGGCTATAGAAGAGCAAGCTGAGAAAGATGAGTACACTCGTCATGCGAGTGTTTCAACTATGTCTACGCTTAATGGTTAACTTCCGTATTTTGGTATTTGTAATAGTTTGTTATATTTATGTTTTGGTTTCTTGAGATAACTGGTTAAATATGTATCTATCACATTAGACACTTAGTTCATTATTAATAAAGACATCCGCTATTTACTCTGATTGTGATGTGGAATTGGTTTGGATGGTTGGCACGGTCTTAGGAGATCCTGGCTTGAACCGTTGGTTGGTATGACGGATCATTCACACATCTGGTTTGTTCAGAATTGGGGTGTGACACACTTAGTCACAAAAATAACTTATGTATCCAAAAATTTGACTTTGCTCCTTTTTTACATCTCCGCTTAGGACACAGCGGTTGTTTTTGGTACACAATTTTGGTTGCATTATTGAACAGTTTATTGATTTTCATGGGTTGGTTTCCAAGGGCCAGTAAGGAAATCTTTGTTTTATCTTAGGCAACTCAAGAGGGGAGTGAATTGATTTGCTTGGTAAAATACTTCCCCCAAAAATGATGAAATGGAAGACATTATGAAACAATTAAAATGATGGAGGTAAGGACAAAAAGAAAGCGAATGGTACAAGGATTTTTATAATGGTTCAATAACCCCAGTTACCTATCTCCCCTTTTCCAGCCCTTACTTGGAATGCTCTAATCCTCCCTTTCAAGGTAGGGACAAACCTCTACATGTATTCGTATTCTGAGACCACAAATAATCCTTACAATTGCATTCCTTTGTTGCAATTAACCACTCTCAAGGGATACTCTTATCCCTTCGCAACAACTTTTGAGAATAAAAAGAAAAGAGCCAAAGGCTCAAGATGGCCAAGTATACAAATGAAAGCTCACAACCTCAAAAGGCAAATATTTAAGATGAAGTGCAAGTGTATCAATAAATGATCCCAAGTGATCTAGGCTCAATTGATATTGATTTTTCAATAAATGCTCAAGATGGTTGGAAGGTTGCCCATAGATTTTTTTTTTATGTAAGGGCAACCAACAAAAGAATCGAGACTAAGAAAATCAGTCTCTACTGGCATCGGTCAACCATCACCAATTGTCGGTCAACAGGTGTCGTAATAGAGCCGTTAATTTGACCATTGGGTTGTGTCACCAACTACATTAAATGATCCTATTGGTCGACCATAAAGTCTGCATCGATCAACCACTAAGAGAAAGTATCTGACCTGTCTATCAACCGCTCTTTACAGGTATCTCTCGGATTGCAGCGGACAATGGATCGGCGAACTGGTTTATTGACTGGTAATCTTAGACAAGTTCTCCAATGCCGGCGGTCCTGTATAGGTTGACCAGTAATATAAAGGCCAATAATCTTTGCTGTTCGCTGTTCAATACATATTTATTTTGGTCAACTTCGATCAACAGAGCTTCTGCTTTCAAAGCCTTTCGACCTCTCCCCCGCTTCTCCCCTTCTTTCGACTAAGTATTGCCTATCTTAGGTCAGGGGGAGACTGAGGAAGTCTTTCATTTAGCTGTTCTAGACGAGACGGAAGGAAGGAATCCCAAAACCCTGATCTGACTGATAGATAATGGTAGGTAGCTAACTAACGTCGATAAGTCTCGAGCTCTAGACGAAACGAAGTCAACGGTCAACCACCAATATAATTGTCGGTCGACCGGTAAGACTTTTTTGAAGTTTTTATATATATATATATATATATATATATATATATATATATATATATATATATATATATATATATATATATATATATATATATATATATATATATATATGGTCCAGTTTGCATACCATATATCTAAGTCAAAGATTTGGTGTATGTTCAACCATTAGTCCAATTTTGAATTTAGTCTCTTAGTCTACTTAATGGGTGTTGTCATATTGCAACCTGGTGTGACGGTAAGGTTGTCATATTGCAACCTAGTGGTCACGGGTTCGAAACGCAGAAACAGCCTCTCCGCATTGTGGGGGGTAAGGCTGCGTACATTCTACCCCTTCTTAGACCTTGAATTAGCGGGAGCCTCGTGCACTGGGATGCCCAGTCTACTTGCTAGGGGTTGTGAAGGTAGTTTGGGACTTACATCCTAGGTTCATCTGTACATTTACATGATGAAACCATAACCTAGGATTACATTCAAACATCTAAACATGTCTTCAATTTCTTGTCTTGAGAATACTTGAATCTTCATGAAGTTGAGAGATATCTTGATCTTCCCTCTTAGGCTTGTAACTTCATGACAAGTGTCACATGAGCTAGTTGGGATCTTGATCTTCCATCTTAGGCTTGCAACTTCCTGACAAGTGTCAATGAATTTTATGTCTCCCATAATAAATATTGGGGGAACCTCATCTGATAGAGGGTAAGCTTCAAAAATGGTGAAGCGGTATTATATTTCCTGCTTGTGGAATTTTTGTTTAGTTAATTTCACTAATCTCTCTTTTGGATCGTAGTTATGAAGTTCTGTGGGAATGTGTGATTACATAATATCATCTTAGTTTTATTTATCAGTTATGATGTATGAAGTCGTTTTGAGCCTCAACAAATTTAAAGGGGAGAATGGTAGCTTTGAATTGAATGTTTTAGTTTGACCACTGCACTTTGTAGTAATTCCTGCTGTACTTTTTGTTGTCCTACATTTTTCTTTTTCAGCTAGAATAGTGAACAAAATTGGGCTGGAAATTTTAACTAAATATTTTTTATGCTTCTAGATGTACAATAAACCCTGGAGAGAATGAAGCACTAGTTCGATATGCTTTGAACAGATATACGTTCCTCTCCCTAGCTTCGCAGGTGAGAGCTCGCAACTGATTTATTTAGTTTCTTGTATCGTTAACATTTTTTGGATATCCAATATATTATGGGCCAATACTACCATGTGCCTAGTGACAATATCTCCCTATGCAATCAATACATGGTATATTCTCTACTATGGGTTGTTTTCTCATTTTCTCATTTTGTTGCTGGTAAAGCTTCCATTCCATCACAATCATTTAATGCTAAACTCATGGAATATTGGTATCACAGTTTGTAATACTATTACTTCAACTCACTTGCTTTATGCATTGAAGAACTATAAAAGTTTATTTATGTTTTTGCTTACTTCTTTTCCACACTCATCTTAAACATATTCTAACCTTCCAAAGCTACTGTATGTCTCTTAGCATAAATTTATTAATGTGTTTCTTGTTACCAATGCTTAAACCCTGGTTTGTGCACTCTCAGTTTACATCCTCTGAAAGCTGCTAGACTCTGGTGTTGATATCTTCAATTCTATGAACCTTGTTCTTGCTGAAGTTCACCTTCAGGAGCCTGAAACTGCCCAAACCAGTATAAGGTTTGCAGCCATATGGGTTTTGGGAGATAGATAATTGTTGACCACAACATGAAAAACCATATACCTTTTCTGATGAGATCTCTACGCTATAATTGCCATTTCGTATCCCAAACAAATAGTAAGGGTTTTTTAACCTCTACTAGTAGAGGGCTTTTGGAGCTGGGGCAGGGCATTCTTTGCTGCGGAGTTTGTTTTTATGGGAAGCAGCTGAGATTGCTTCTATGGTCAAGGGTGGAGGTTTAAGGTATTAGAAAGTGTGAGAAGGGAAAGTGAGACTTTGGTTTTAAGTCTTTTTTCACGTAAGTGTTTATTAATGTATTTTACAAAATGTTGGTTATAAAATCAGTTGGTACCATCTGATTTCTATCATTACTCAGGGTTTCTCTCTTTCATGTGTTGTTGTGTCAATATGCTTAGAAATCCAATATGTATTGATCAATTCAGACAAATTTTTTTTATAATTACTTTGGTGGTGTTGTTGAGGCTATGAAGAATATTAAAGACGGGGATATTTGTACCTGTCCTTTTATGTGTGTTTGGTGCTGTTTGAGCGTTACACCATGATTGTCATGTATTCATTTAATGCTTTATGTTACAATTGGGCACTTCTGGTTCTATCTTATACATGCTTGATCTGAGGTTTTCTTATGATAAGTTAAATTCTCCATATCAGTTGCCAGCTGAAGCATAAATTTCTGTACAGGCATAGGAATGTAATTCAACTCCATGACTTTCGTTGGATAATCCAATCATGTCTTGGTTATTTAATAAGAATTTCTCTTATTGATAGTAGTAAATTATTTGCATACAGCCAGCATTACTGTCTTTCAAATTTCTGACTGCACATTTATGATGCATCCAGAACCCAAGAATTGGAGGACCTGGTCTTCTTGGTCACTTTGAATTTTATGATGGAAATGTTGAGTAAGTTCTTGTCTCCAATCAGTTGCCTGTTTCAATTGACTAGGGATTTTTTGTCTGTTATGCAACTCGATTTTGAGTAAGAAATGGTTCTGTCAAATTCTTCATAACATCTTATCATGAATTCTACTGCTTCTGATTTCATTTTTGGAAGCCTATTTCTAATGTAATACTATGGCATTATTCACTCTTCCATATGGTTTTTTATTTATTTTTTAATCATTATTTGGGCTACCATTTTACAAATTGTGTAACAGAGTGGGTTGTGTCGAACTGCAGTTTCAACTTTTTGTTACATCAACACTCTACATGGAGATTTAATGCATGGGAATATGAAGTCCACATTTGGTTTCAATTCTAATTCTCAATATTGGTTGAGAATTAGAATTGGTGTTGTTACATACATGTTTGGCTCTAATTCTGGAGACCAATTCTTATGCTGTGTTTGGTATGCATTCTCAGAATGCGTTCTGGGTTCAAAATGCAATCTGAAATGACAACACTATTTGGTATGCATTCCCATTTTAAATTAGAATGCGGTCAAGAACGGGCCTTGCTCTGGAACGGACAAAAAATCCATTCCGTTTTCTCGATATTGTAAACACAGGCCTCTTTGAACTCCGTTTCTTTGATTCATTATGAACAATCCATTTCTTCCTTTTTCATTGGCATCGTTTCTGCGTCTTCCTTTTTTCAGCATATTCAATGTCAACATTTTCTGCTCAAGATTGAATGTTTACATGGAAAGGTTGTCTGATGTTGTCATCTTTTACTCAGGAAGGATTTACATTCCCTGAAGCTGAATATCTATTCCCCCTGAAGCTGAAAAGACTGCCACCAGGCCTGCGGCTGAGGTGAAATCCACCCTACCCGTGGTCGCTTATGTCAACTATTTGTTTTAGAAACGCTAATTGAGTTAGACAGGGATAAGTGCGGCTGTGGGTTCCATCACTTAATTCCATACCTGACTCCATTATCATAATCACAAGAAAACCTCACATGGCATCAGGTTTCATCTCATCTAACGAATCAGCAGTTCATATGGAGTTGGATTAAAGCTTACACGTGGATGATAAAACTTGTCTTACCCTTCTTCCTTTCTTGTTTCTATTGTGATTTTGCATTTCCTCTCTCAACCCTACGGTCAGGATCTACCTCCACTGCTGAGAAAATTTGCAAGGGACAGAAAGAACTAAAAGGCTCATGCCACAAATAGGAGAGGTCCTGTGTTTTCTATTAATGAGGAATCTGTACAATCTGATTCTCTGTTGACTGCTTCGCTTGAACTGAAAAACTCAAGCATTACGTGGTAGACCGATGCAACATTGAATTCCCACTCCACTTTCTCCTTCTCCCAATCGCTCCATTTCCAATGGCTTTTTCCCATGGCTATATTCTGATGGCCATATTTCAACGGCTATATTCCAACAGTTATATATATATATATATATATATCATGGTTCAAAATCTCGTTGAGATCTTGGCTTTCTCGGTCTTCTTGATGAAGGCCGAGATGAGATCTTGGGCGATAATAGGTTTCGTTATCAGCTGCAAGATCTCGCCCGAGATCTCGGGAAAAATTGATTTCTCGGCAATTTCTCTCCAAATCTCGGCAAGAAATTGTTTTTTGCCTTTTTGTATTAGTTATAAAAGGGGCATTTCCCCCGTGCTCGACCGAGAACAGATATCTTCCTCCTTTCTTCTTATTTTTGCTCAAAAAACTTGAAGATAAAACTTGAAATCTTCAAATTTTTTGTTACTTTTTCATATGAAATTGCTGCCGGTGGTGCTTTGGAGTGCGGAGATTGCTGTGGGAGCACCGTATCAACCGTTAAAGGTAAGATTCTTTGCCAAAAATGAGATTTTTACATGAGAGAGAAAAAACTAAAGTTTGTAGAACATGCTTTAGTGTTTACTGCCAAAATATAGGTGTAAACCCAAACAACCACAAAGTGTGACTATTTTTACAATTTTATGCTTTAAATTTGTTTATGTATGCTAAAATAAGGTTTCCTTGAAGTATCAAGTCTAAAAAATGACGTTTGGCCACCGAGACAGCTTGTTTTGAGGTGACTCGGTTTTATGTAGAGTCTTGGCGAGAGAGAGAGTGAGTGGTATATATAAGGTTCTAGAATCGGTGTCATACTTGAAATGACATGGCCATGTTCAATGGAGACCTTTAGATGCTCCAGTATGGAGGAGTGATTTGATTCAGATTGAGGAACTAAAAGAGCTAGGTGCAGGCCTAAAATGACTCTAGGTGAGGTGGCTGAGGAAAGATTAGCATAAATTAGACTTATATCAAGTATGATATCAAATAGAGTTGATTGGAGGGCAATGGTCCATGTAGCCGACCCCATTTATTTGGGATAAGGCTTTGTTGTTATTATTGTTGTTCTAGAGTGATTGGTTTTTTTGGACTTGTGGGTGTACCAATGTGAGCCTCCGTGGTTAGCTGAGGTCCTCCAATTTTGTGTGAGTCTCACAGTAGTGTTGAGTGAGTCCCAAGAGACTCTAGAGTTAAGTGGTCCACTCTCACCCTTGTGTTTAGTGGCCCTCTGCAACCCTTGTTATACTGTACTTGTTCCATTATTTTGCAAGAGTTATTCTATATTTTCAAGCTTATTTTGCATTTTGGATTTGAGGTGCCTCACAACGATGCTCTTACTGAGGAATCAGCAACTTGGGATACTCTTTGATCTCTCTTTTTCTTAGTTGATCTGGTTTGTTGAGAACTTGGAGCGTTCTCTTTTGGCAGATTGAGAATCAAGAGTTTCTGCAGTTTTTTTTTTATTTCAATGAAAAATTGTAGGAACCTATGAGGTGTTTGACGAAATGTATGAGCATCTTAAAATCAAGAATATATTGTAATTAAACAATCAATATTCTCATTCTCAGTTGAGTATGTATTTTAACTTCTTAGAACCGGGATGCATACCAAATATAGCCTTTAGCATCAAGCGAAAATTTGGGAACTGGCCTTCAGTACAATTCTCTAATTCTAAGGCACACCAGAGATGCGCTAAAGGCATTAAAGACTATGCAATGCACGTGCTTTAGTGGGGCATTATCATCATTTCATGGTTAAAACGTATGAAACAAGAGCACAAATTTCTTTTTGGTTTTGTTTTTCTTTATTTTTATTTTTTTGTTTGGGGTGGGGTGGGGGAGGGGGCAAGGAACTAATCTCACTTTCGAGGCCGTTTTATTCAGGCCTGAATCCGAGACATGCTGGATCTTGTTTCGAGGTTTCGACACTGAGTTTCGACCCTAGGCCTCCCTAGATTGAAACCCAATGTCAAAATGTGAGTTTTGACCCTGGGTTTCATTTTGGCGTGGCTTGCAACCGAGACTCAGAGATTTTGGTCAATTTCAATTGAAACCTAAAACCATGGGGTGGGGGAAGGGGGGTTTTTTCATCATCCAACGGAGAGGAGAATAATTGGGGATTGAGGATTGAAGCCAGAGTTGCAGTTCTGAGAATTGGCCAGAATTGAGAATCAGAATTGGATCCAAATGTCCCCGAAGATATGGTGTATATGGCAATATAACATAGCTGATAATAAGTAAAGATGTCCTTATATGGTGTTTTTTCTCCCTTAGTCTTTGAAGGGGTATTTCTAACCATAGAAGCAAACTGCAACTCAAGGATTTTTAAATGAACCCAGGAAAAGAGAAGAAAAGCAAAAAAGGCTCAAACAACATAAGATATATTGCTGGAAAACATGAACTTTGAGTAATGGATTCTATTTATTGACCTGAAATCTGTCAAACACTTCTATGCCAAACTAACTCAAAGACAATAATTAGACTTTGATTACACTCAGACCAATGGACTAAATCGTCCTATTTTCATTAGGAAAAAAGCTGAAATAAAAGAACAGAAGACTGAAACTTTCAGGTGCGGGAACTCATAGATGACTTGCTTCTGGTTCTTCAATCTGGAGTCTTAAGACTTAGATTTTGACATGGATTAGAAAATTGTCATTAGGGATGTAAATATTGACTGATTGTTATTTTTTAAATCTTATAAAAAGGACCCAGCTGGTTCAGGTGGTAAAGTCTGGGTTGTTGCTGCGCAGACCTGAATTGAGTTCCTGTGTCTTGCTTGATATCCATCTCCCTTTATCCGATTGTCTATTTTACAATTGCCCATATTTTTTCCTGGTTAGTAGTATTGACTCAATTAAATTTATGCGTGATTTCACAGAGAGTGGTTAAGACCTGGTGAGGAAGAACTGGTTCAGAGGTTTGATCCATCATCTCCACTTGATACGATTGGTTTCTTCATTGCCAAGTTTAATGTTGGCCAGAAGCATACATGACTTATGCTGAGGTTATATGTTAATGCATCACAATATCATATAGGATGATTGGCATCCATCATCTTATCTCGGAGAATGAATGAGAACTTGGAATTGTTTACTTTGGCCAAAGAAAGGCTTGGGTTGTCAGGAATCTGTTGCAGGGCAGAGTGCAAACATTGATCCATGGAACTGTTTCCAAGAGCTCCATTGTCCAACTTGGCTACAATAGATGAGCAAAAATATTTGTTTTGTACTGTACAATTAATTTTACAGGGTAGGTTCAGAGAAGCAAATTTCCTGTAGTCAATTGATTGAACTGAGAACTGAGAGGAACAATTTTCAGGCCCATAGTGCTGTCTACAACAATACATTGCCTGAGCTCTGATGCCATCCTTTTTGTTCCCTGTTGAAGATTCCTCTTAACACAATTTTGTATGTAAAGGGAAATAAATCCCTGGAAAGAACAGCGATGAGAACAGTTTGGGTTTGGATTGTCAAATGTAAGCAAGTCCTAACTATAGTAAAAACGGGAACAGTAAAAAAAACTTTGTACAGTTTGGGGTTTGACTGTTTAATATTTGGACTTGAAAAAAAAGGGCAATATATCATGGGTAAAATTTGCTAATAATGTCAGTTCTGATTATCTATGCTATATATTTCTAATGGTTAAAGGAAAAGATGCCCCTTGACCATAATTAAGTCATTACTAATCATTGTGCATTGTTCCTTGTGCATAGTTCTCTTCCTAAATGAGATTCGCAAGCCAAGAGGCGAGAAGTTCCAGTCTTAATAGGGTGCTCGAGCTTTCTTCACTACTTTATGATGTGCGAAAGCTTGCCACATACTTTTTTTTACTTGTTCTTCTTGTTCTTTTTTATTTTTTATTTTTATTTTTATTTTTTATTTTTAATAGTATTCCAAGGGAGTTCAACAGGATTGCTAACTTTTGCATCGCAAGCTCTCTTATGTGTGAAACAGTTTAGCCACCATGCACTCCATGGCTATATGATCTTTGTATCAGTCAAGCCATGAGTTCTTGTATGAATGAATAGTCCTCTTTTGAAAAAAAGAAAAAGAAAAAAAAAGTAGAAGATTGATGCACAAATTAAACTTGTATGACTTCAGAGGAATGATCACATCATGATCCACAATTTAAAGCTTCATTAGCAATATTTACCCAAAAAAAAAAAAAAAAAAAAAAGAAGAAGCTTCATTAGCAATAGAAAGACAGTCATGACATGCCATGGTTGTATATAGATCATAGACTCTACTAGACTTACATGATTGTATCATAAGTTTCTTGCCATAAGGAGCCATATTCACGTTCTTGTGGGGGAACAGCTTCGTTGCAAAACTGAGAATAATCTCCTATTTTTCCAAACTCTAACATGTCAAGAAGCTCATCGGCACTTGAGCCCAAGTACCAGCTGCCCATTTCAACGTCGACCCAATCAAGGTCATGACCTGGAAAAGTAGATGACGATCCCCAACAGTCCTTGCAGTCCTCTAACACTCCCAAATCCTCCACTGGACAAACCCCAAAATCAAATGGCTTAACACCATCATTCATATTAGAATCAATCTCTGCCTCAAGAGATTGAATCATGCATTGGAACTTTTCGTCCTCGGACTCTTCGAATAGGGGTTCATCGAGAAAGGACTCGATGAGGGCCACATCAACATCCGAAACTTGCATTCCTTGGATTTTATTGTTGCCAGTGATCCATTCCCCACTCCCAAAAGATGACACAGAGGCCATGAGAGGAAGAGATGTAATGATCAAGAGAGAAGCTAGAAAAAGAAGAAGAAGAGCCAAGAATATGAGAAGTACCTACGCAAGTCACCATGAACATGTACAAGGGTGGTTAGTCTTAAATAGGCAGAAAATTTGCTTTAGGTATCTAAACCTAAAGGTTAAATTCTGGTCCATCACAGGACAATCATTGATGCCTGATATTCTACATTAATGGTGCAGCTGATAAGTGGAAGCAGCTTCCACTGGTAAGGAACCAACCAAAAGCAGCACTTAATACAGATGTGCTAGAGTGAAACCAAAGAGAAGGGAAACTGATGCAGGCCGAGGGAAACTGATGCAGCCCGTTGCACGTGATGAGAAGGATATGCTCTATGAATTGGAATGAAAGATGTTTAATATCATATGAGTCTGGTAGTGTGTGGATGCTTGACTTATGACCTTGAGGATGGTTTCTCTAACCTAAAGTTCAAGCCTTTGGATTGGACGCCATTAGAAATTAAACATCCAATTATCATGGACTTAAAGCTTGCCTTTGTTGGAACCTTGACACCCAACCGAGGTGGTTTGTAATTTTTGTTGTTTTGGTCTCTTTGTTAGGATTTCTACTCTTGTTTTTGTGAAGAGCTTGATTCTCTCTTTTGATATCTAGATTTGTTGTTCCCTTTTTTGAATACTGTTAATAAATTTATTGATTAAAAAAAAAAAAAATCTACTTTCCTTTCTTCAAGTTAATTGCAGATCAAAGAAATGAGAAGAACAGAATCATTCTGAGAGCGAGCAAGAGCATGACACGTGAAGGGTTCCCTCTTGTCATGACAAGAAACCATTGCATTAAAGTTCGACTTTATGCCATGGTATCATTCATCCAGTTCAGTGGTGATCAGATGAAATACAATCGATACATCATGTCAGGAGAAAAGCAACAGAATTTAGGGTTTGATGCCTTTTGCTACCACTATCTTTTTAGTTGTAAAGAAATCACACCGTTCTCTGACACTTCTATTGGTTTATCTCTCCACCCAATATCATTTTGGTAGGCGGATGAGATTCTAGGAATATTGGAAAGGATACTTTGTAAAGGAAGGGAGTAATAATGAGATGTTATTGTGTTATAGGTATTTCAAAAGTACATATGTGAAATAATTAGATTTCATCTTTACTAAAAAATAAATGAATTATATTAAAGGGCTAAAAATTACAAAGTTACAAATTAATATTTGATACGTTAAAGGATGTCAATAAGAATTCTCTTTAAATATCATGTGTGTAAATGATCTCTAAGTTGGCAGGGTGAGATTTGTCATCTCATAATTTAATATTTTATTTATTTTTCAATGAAAGTAAAGAAAAGAATAAAAAGCATGTGAGAAGGTGTATCCTACACCATCAGCCCAGAATTTCCTTCCCATATCATATATGGCAATAAAAGACTATCTTAGCTCCCTGATATTCTTGAGAGCTTCTTACTGATTATATCAATTTTCATGTGCTGATTGGTGTGGCTTGGGAGATTCCATCAAGCTGGTAGTTTACAAAACCCTTCCTTATTTGTTAAACATAAATGATTTGCATCTAAACTACACCCACAAGTATAATGTGGCCATTGAAATAAGTTAAGTTATATGCAACCAAACTCCAAACCTACAAGAACTTAAAAAATTTCTACTGTTTGGCCCTTCAAATTTTCTATGTGATTGCATCTTATTAGTTTCCTACAATGCAATGTTTGTTAGGACACTAGGTATCTCTATATAGTCAAAGACCAATTCAAATATCTACTAGGTGGCAGGTTAGATGTGTTAAGGAGAGAATCTCTCATCGGTTACAAAGATTCAAATTCAAATTATGAATTAGAAAATTAAAGATAGAATCTCTCACCGGTTACAATTTGAATTCTCATCGGTTACAAAGATTCAAATTCAATTTTTGAATTACAAAATTAAAGAGAGAATCTCTCAATGGTTACAAATATTCAAATTCAAAATTTGTAACTTACAAAAACAATAACTGGATTTGATATCCAGCTCTTAATTCCTTTCATCGATTACAAAGATTCAAATTCAAAATTTGTAATTCAAATACACAATGTAAATAATTCCAACATATTATAAATATACTTGTACCCAATGTATTTGGGTAAGGCTTTGAATCAATTCAAAATTTCAGATTTTACAAGATGCATGGCACTAGCTTTGTGAACAGGTTGATCCTAAAGTCCCTTAGTCACACGTTAGTTTTAGCCTAAATGAAGTTGGTCAAGTACCAAAATAAAGTTTTGAAAAATCAAAGACTACTAAGAGGGTGCATGATTGCATGCCAATACACGAGACTTTGAATGTTTGAATTTGAGTTTAAAATTTCACAGGTGACAAATTTGGATTCCCCATATATTCAGTCATTGGAATTGCCACTACAACACCCATCCACATGACACGACTAGGTGTAAAAATCCATAGATTCCATTATGGACAATATAGTGAAGTTCAAAAAACCTTTCACTAATTTTTTTTAAAGACATTTTTTTGTGCATTGCAGTGCACGAACACAGCCAGTGCTTCAACTGCGATGGGGAGGAGGGGAGGAGGGGAGAAGGTATGCAATATCTTTTTTGCCCCCTCCTATGGAATGAAAGGTCATTTCGTTTTACTAAAAAAATAGTGATAAAGGATTCACCCTTTTTTTTTTTTTTTTTAAACATCTCTTATAAGCAAACCATATGTTCTTAGTAAAGCAAGTGCAAGCTTACAATCTCAGTAAAGTCCCGAGAAAAGAAAATGGTCAAATGGTGAATATATTCACTAAGGATATTTTTTGTCAAAAGAAGAAAAAAATCTAGTGAAATTATTTTAAGAAAGAAAATAAAAACTCTTGTAATAATGATTGCTATGTTATTTAAAATCTTATCAAATATGATAATTAAACTTTTCAATAGGTTTTAGTCTATAATATTTTTTTAATTTAAATTCATGTAATTTGGTTGAAAAGTGAAATAAATTTTTCTTTCAAAATTTAGTATATATTTAGTAAAATTTTCACTTAGTTACTCTATCATTGTTGGCTATACTTAGAAATAATTTCATCTTATTTTTGTTACAATTTCATTTTCCTTCCCTTGCCAAAGGATGATTCCATGGTTCTTTATTCGTCGGTGGAGAATGGTTAGTGCGCATCTATCTTCGATTCCTTGAAAGATATCACACACTTTTTGAGAGGCGAATGTAGTGGCTGAGTCGCCTTGGGAATCTATTACTTGTTTTTTTCTTGTGATCTTATCTACTATAGCTTGGGATGTTTATTCTCATCCTAGGTTTAGACTTTGTTGACTTTCTTTAGGCCTTGGATGGAGTTTTCTTGCTGATGGCAATGTCAAAGGTAGGGCTCTGCTGAGGATTTGAGGTTTTTATTTAAAAGATTTAATCTTGAGTGTCTTTAGATTTTTTTTTCTTTTATATTGTTCTTAAATTATTCTTTGCTGATCTTTAGCAAAAAATAAATGAATAAATAAAACAACTAAGTAGGGTCGAGTTGCTTCCCTTTTGCCTTTATCTTGGCATGAAAAAAAAAAGTATATATATATATATACACACACACACACACAAAAGAAGCAGAATATTAAGAATGAACACAATCATTTATCTCATATTCATCCTCATCAGTATTGCAAGAAATATACCTAGGGACGTAGTTAGGATACATTGATACAATGTGTAATTTCCAAATCTTGCTCTCAAGAGTGGTAACAACAGTATTCAAATGTTTTTCCTCTTGGTATTACACATTTGTTTTTTTAGTGAGGGTAATTTTTCTCATTTGACATGTTTATTCTAAAATCACAAAAACAATGACCATCTTTAACAATGGTATAATGATGTTTCACTTTCAAAAAAAAAAAATTATGAAAAATCCTTTAATCCGTAACTAAAAAAAAAATTTGGGAATAAAAAAAGTATTTATAAGAACATGCCATATTCCAAATGCATAGAAAGAAGTAAACAGGAAAAGGGGTGTCCCATAGTTGATATTCTTCTTACAATCTACACCAGAAGTACCTTAGAAGAAAATGCATGAATTTGAAACTTCATAAGATTCTCAAATGGTTGCTCCAATGAAAATGGGTATTCTTTCTTATCCCACTTTTGAACAAAGCCAAAAGGAAAAGAAAAATCATAATTTCAAAGAGAAAGCATCGTTTCTTCTTTTCTCCTTTCCTAGCAAGCCCCACCCTAGTTGCCAACCCTAGAATCGTACGTTTCTTGCCAAACACAACCATATGCTTGCTCTTCCAATGAAACTCCATACAACTCCATCATACCACCAAGCTCATCACTTGGCATGGAAAAGTTCTTTTCCATATCATCAGGCGGCAAATCAAATTCATGGGTAGGCAAAGAATGTAATGCTGAAACATCATAAGGATCTTCTAATCCAAATTCTTGTGGTGCTCTAACCTCAGAATTGCCTGCTTGGACATCCAATTTACATGTTTCTCTCATGTTGCAGGGATCAATCTCTGCTTCTAGAGATTGAATTATGCATTGTAACCTTTCATCTTCTGCATCCTCCACTTGTGATTCTTCTAGTAAGGACATGAGGAGGGTTGAATCGATGCCTGGAATCTGAATTCCTTCCATTTCAACCTTTTCTTCATCGATGAATTCCCAGCTCTCACAAGATGGCACCGAGGCCGCCATTTTGAGAGTCCCAGAAGTAAAATGGCCAAGAAAGAACAACAGCAAGAATCAGGACATCGGAACTACAAGGTAAAGAGACTTAAGGCAATGAAAGGATAAGCTACACAATGAAGAATCACTAGGTTTTTTAGGGTTTAAATAGGGAGACAATCCACCAAGCTCAAAAGGATAAGATCTAGCTACATGATCACCTGACAATCAATGCACCAGATTTTTTTTTTTTTTTGGAGAGATTCAAACGCATTATTGGTGGAGGTTACCAACTTTCATACCACCAACAAGCAAAAAGTAGTACAACAATAGTAGATTCTGAGCAAAAGTGACAGAAACAATGGAGACAAGAGAAGAATCAATTATAATTTGTGATGTCATGGGTCAAGCAAGCATGACGTATCTTACAAAATCCACCACAAATCTGATGACTTTTTAACCCAAATTCAATCTAATCTAGAGATGTTGAAGAGGAAAGTGAGTGTGGATTTAAGTTAGTATGTGATTTAGTTAATAATTAAAAAAGGCTGATGTGAATGGCATCACAAGACACTATGTCTAGTCCAGCATCCATTCAATGCTGGACTGGATAGTGGAGAGCGAACAAGGAATGTGTGGCCCCCATGAAGGTGTAGAAAGATGTGGACGCTGTTTTTTCTCTCCGTACGTGTATCATTCTATGAATTCATCATTATTCATATTTAGTGGATCCCACATTCGATAGATGATGATAATGGAATCTATAAGAAGGTACCTGTATGAGGAGAGGATCTAGGTTTAGGGAGGTGTAGGAATGTGGTTTTTAGTTTGAACGTGTTAACTAGAGGTAGCGGCTAAGGGCCTGATTCACATCATCTCCTTCCAGTGGCTCTGAGAGGACGCGGTAGCCTGTCTTGGATGATCGCCACGTTGCTCTCAGGTGAATCTGACACCCACGTTCGAGCCGACACCCTTGCTGGCTTGGCTTGTCGGCTGGGTGTCAGCTCAGACGCAGGTCATTGATTCACCTGAGAACCACGTGGAGGCCATCCAAAGCAAGCTGCCGTTGTCCTCTCAGATCCACTGGGAGGAGAGGATGCGCATCCGGGCCTTAAGTAGTTTTAGCAAGTTCTTAGAATTGAATCCTAGAATTCATTAAATTTCATAATTTAATTCAAGCATATACCTTTCCATGTATATTAATGCATGTCAACCCTCGTAATCTCATGCATCATTTTGCTAATTTTATTTTTGATGGCCCGTTGATGCAAGTTAAAAAGGGAATGCAAAAAGAAAAAGAGAAGAAAAAACTAATTTTATTTCAAAATGAAAAACACTACAGGATAATAAGAGTCATAGGAGATCATTTGAGGACCACTTAATTTGGGGCTTTTAGGTACCCACTCAACCCAAGTATATATGAGACTCACTCACCATTATAGGACCTCCATTTATCAAAATGACTCACATTGGTGGCACACCAAGAATTCCTAAAAATATCAATCATTTTCACTCATCAAAACCAAAATACAAGTATATAGAGGGGAGGGTAAAAGAACTGTTACAATATAGTCATTGGAATATGACCGTTGGAATATAGTTATTGGAATATATTATGACAGCTATATTCCAACTGCTATTTTACCCTCCCATATATACATTTGTATTTTGGTTTAGATAGGGAGAATTATTGATATTTTTTGAATTGTGGTGTGCCAATATTAACCCCTTTGATGAGTGGAGGTCATCGAATGGTGAGTGAATATCCCCAAGAGATCCCTAGTTAAGTGATTTTCTCTAACCCTTGGTTTAAGTGGTCTCTATGACCCCTATTATCCTGTAGTGTTTCTCATTTTGGAATAAATTAATTCTTTTCTTTTTTAGTTTGTATTTCTCTTTTTTGCTTACATTAACTTGGTATCAGTGCAAGTTCCGGTTGTTTGGTAAATCTGATGGAAAACAAGTCGATTTAGAAGATAATTGGGTTTAGCATGCACAAATTGAGAAGATAATTCGACATTGAGGTAGATTGATTCAAACTCTAGGACAATTTATTTCACAGTGGGAAGAATGATGTAATCAAGGTATTTGATAAGCTTCAACTTTTGAGGCATTCTCCCACAACTCTTTTCTATTAGTCATATTCCAACGGTTATATTCCAACAGTCACATTCTAACGGCTATATTCTAACGTCTATATTCCAACAGCTCTTTTATCCTCTCTTATATATTTGTATTTTGCTTTAGATAGAAAGAATAATTGTTATTTTTTGAATTATGGATATGCCAATGTGAGCCCTCTTGATGAGTGGAGGCTTCTAACGGTGAGTGAATCTCATACTTGAGTTAAGTGAGTTCCTAGAGATCCCGAGTTAAGTGATTATTTCTAATCCTTAGGTTAAGCGGTCTCTTATGACCCTTATTATCTTTTAAGTGTTTCTCATTTTGGAATAAATTAGTTATTTTATTTTTATTTTTTTATTTTTTATTTTTTTTTTGCTTTAATCCATTTTGTTATAACTAATTTAAAATGAAACCCCTTTACAGTTTAGCTTTAGTAAATCCCTTGTAGCCCATTCAAAGGTTTTTCCAGTATATATCCAACCTAAAAATTTTGTTATCATATGGTATCGTATTAGTATAAAAAATAAAAAAAGTAATTTTATAAATTAGTTAATGGGTTCAGGATGACTGATCTCCGTTGGATCATGGTGCACATTCGGATAATTTTTACAGGCACTTTAGTCCCATGGTTGTGATTTTGATGGCAGTTTTGGACATTCGTTTTATAGGGGTCGATTGGGATTAGAATTTATTTATGATGGAAAGTGCCACGTAAAAAGATTCCATTTTATTATATCGTACAGTAAACGTTTCTCCTTATTCACTATAAATTAAATTTGTATCTCTCTCTTTGGTATAGTTTATATTTATGTTTTTGAACTATTTGTGACAAATCATTTATGAGAATAATTGTGAGACATAAATAATAATGGTTTGGTAGCACTAGACATAAAGACGTAATAATAGATTATTACAATAATGATAAACACCTTCTAATCTACTTGTAGATTTTAAATTATGTTAATTTATAATAAATATAAATAAATGTCATAAATCATACCAAATAACTACATATGTCATAATGTATTATATAATTAATTCTAGGAAAATTTTCATATACACCCCAATAAGGATTGGCAACATCATCTACCTCCACAAAATTTCAAAAACCTCAATCACATCCAACTAACTGACGGAATTATTGAAATACAATTTTACCCTTCTTATTAAAAATTGAAATATTAAGGCATATATTGAATGATAATTTAACCTTTGTAATGTTATGTATATTGTGTCTCTCTCAATCAATCTCACCCAAACCCTAACTCGATTCCGGTTTCTTGGTTCCCTCGAGCTCTGCGACCAGGCGTTGGTCGAGGAATTCTTCGTTCATAGCATAGATGGGCATGAGTGTAAGTTGTTCCGCCAGTTTACATTTTGCGCCATTGTTCGGGCTCAGATACCCAATGCTACCATAAAACAACGATTGTTGTTGCAAGACTGATGGTGGTTGAAGCTGGTTCTATAGAAATAGGGAGAGTGAGGATGCAGTACTTCACCAGGGAGGATCTCGGGAGTGTCGTATTTCCAGTGAAAGCTCCCGGTGAAGTTTTCGAGGTTCATTTTCACTTCCCGTTGATGATACAGGGAGTTTTTTATTTTTTTATTTTAAGTATATACCGAGATGTTTGAATCAATGAATTTCCGAAAAGCAGTAGAACATATAAAAGAATCTCAAATTTTTAAAAATGCAAACATTTGAAACTCATCCTCCGATTATCTCAAGAACGCCAAAATAAAGAAATATGAATGAGAATCTGCCATTGCCATCCCATTTCATACAATGAGGAAATCTCTAAAAATCTTGAGCTAAGGAGAGAAGAGAGAGAAGGCGGTGGGAGAGAAGAATAAAAAAAAATAATGGAGGATGGAAAGGAGAAGGAGAGAATGTGAGAGAGAAGAAAAAAAAAAAAAAATAGAAAAAAGGGCGAAGATCGAGAAGATGGAGGAGGGGGAAGAGAGAATGGAGAAGAAGACAAAAAAAGAGGATCCGAAGAGAAAGGAAGTGGGAAGAGAGATAAAAAAAAAAAAAACAGAAAAGAAGAGGGAAGATCAAGAAGAAGGGGCGGTGGAGAAGAAGAAACAAAAAATCAAAGAAAGGGAGAAAGGAGAGAATGTGAGAGAGAATAAAAAAAGAAAAAACAAAAAGGGCTAAGATCGAGAAGATGGAGGAGGGGGAAGAGGAATGGAGAAGAAGAAAAAAAGGATCCGAAGAGAAAAGGAAGTGGGAAGAGAGAATAAAAAAAGAAGAAAACAGAAAAAAAGGGGAAGATCGAGAAGAAGGGGCGGTGGAGAAGAAGAAACAAAAATAAAGGGAGAAAGGAGAGCGAGATCTTGAGGAGAAGAATAAAAAAAAAAAAGCTGGAAAAGAAGAGAAAAAGCCGAAGAAGAGAGGAGAAAGAGAAGAACGGAGGGAGAAAGAGATCGCAGGTAAACACTACCTACCTCACCACCGCCTTTGCTGTAAATCCTCCACATGCGATGCCTTAAAATCTGAGAGAGAAAGAAGAAGACGGAAATTAAAAGGGAGTTGATTTTGTTTTATTTGCTTTAATTTATTCAAAATTTCAATTAGAAAACTTTTACCTATAAAATCTCAATGTTTTTATCGGCTTTTAATGGCGGAACTATAATTTTTGAATTTCACTGTTACAAATCGAAATGAACGTTTGGGTAGGGTAAGTTATGAATAAAGGGTATTTTCGTCCTTTAACAACGCTAAAAGGGTAGTATGGTCCGTTAAAATGTTCATCGCAACTGACGTCAGCAACTAATGGAATTTTGTTAACGGAGTGGACTTCGTTGATTAACGGAGCAAACTTTTTGAGTACTAGATGAGGTTTTTAAAATTTTGTGGAGGTAGATGATGTTTCCATTCCTTATTGGGGTGTATATGAAAATTTTCCTTAATTCTATAAAACATATCAAAGAGTGCCTACACAACTTCGCTTACATATTTCAGTTAAACTACTAAATTACTATATTATTTCATTTTTGAACCACACCAAAACAGCCACCGAAACAAAATTGATAACTAATATGTCATAATATAGTCATGGATTATGTTTCAAACAAATCTCAGTTTTTAACGTGGTGTTCTAATGATTCAGAAAAAAAAAAAATTTTCTCTTTATAAAAACGTGCAACACAAGGCGTTGTTTGATAATGCTCCTGCTCTAGGATTTCAGGATTCCGTCTCCCTCGGAGTAATTTCAAAGTTGAATCCCGTTTGGTAAGTCTGATCCGATTCCAAGCTCCCAAGGAGTGAACCTGACTCTTTTTTACTCTAGGAACCTAAATTTGGAAAACTAGCTCTCGTTGCTCCAGAGCAAATAAAAGGGAGCTAAAAAGAGAGGTCAGGCAAAAACGAAGGCTTGACCGCCGCCACCACCACCACCACCTCCACTGCCACCACCCACCGCCACCCTGCCACCACCACCACCACCATCACCCATTGCCACCCCCTCCACCACCACCACTGCCGCCACCACCACCACCCCCGCCGCCACCACCAAATCTGGAATTGATTCCAAATTCATTTTTATCAAACGAGATTCTATTTACTAAAAAAAATTGACTCTAGAGCAAAAGCAATAAAATGACTCCAGAGCAAAAGCAATGAATCAGGAGCAGGAGTGTTATCAAACATGACCCAAATATGCTATAATTCTATTTGGTAGGCACTCATTTCTAATCAGACTGAAATTTGGTGGACAAGTAGACTACTGCATTAAAGAAGTGAATATATTGATTGAAACCTCCTAATGGACGAAGAGTCGATAATGTCTAGAATATTATTGAGACCTTGTTGTTTTCATTTTTTTTAAGGAAATTCCTTTAAAAGAGAACCACTCCATAGTTGGTAGGCAGTCGACCGGTAATGTCTACGTCTTTGTTAAGTTTTCATCTCAAAAGTTTGAACTTGTAAATGAAGTGACTCTCACATATATAAGACACCCAAGGTGGTATGTAATAGATTAATTGTTTATGCCAAGGATATTCAAGATGATCAATTTAATTCATGGCCATCTAATTAATGTACAAACTTGACCTAAATTCATTATATATAAGAGTACATTCATTAGAGTTTCTAAAACTAACGTGGTTCCCCAAAATATCAACTGAGAAATCAAGGGATGGAATTATGAGAGGGAGGAATTATTGAAATTTCATAATTAGTTATTCACTTTTGAAGATGGATGTCAGCAGATCATGGTGTCATTACCTGATCTATCTACCAAATTTAAAAATAAAAAAAAAATAAAAAAATCTTTTGCCATAAATGATTATCCACTTACAAAATATTGATTATAAGAGGGCTTATTATGTATGGCATCTTGAATATTTTCAAGCTTTCATGAAATTTTTTTTTACCGTCTAACCTTCAAAAAAATAATTAAAAAAAGAAGAACTTTATAATTCAAACCACATACTGATACTAAAATAAAGGTTACATCCTAAGAGGGGAAATGTAGAAGCCTAAATGGTGTAATTAAGCCTTGAATGAAAATAAGACTCTCACTACATCAGATGTATTCACTTCTTCAGCCTGCCATTCTTCTTAAAAGAAAAAAAAGACTATCACTACTCCTTCTTCAGAGAAGGATCCTCCCAGTAGACCACTCCATCACGCACTATAAAACAGGTGAAGGAAGAAAAAAAAAAAAAATCAAATTGCCATTATAATCTAAAGAAAATTAACTAACATAAGATATTTAAAATACTCATGAAGCATATAATAAAACTATAACTATTAATTATCAACAAATTTCAGAATATCAATGAAGATTATTATTAGAACATGAAGTCCATGAATGTTTAACCACCCACAAGAGAGAGAGAGAGAGAGAGAGAGAGAGAGAGAGAGAGATCAAAGACTCAACCCTAAATTGGTAGGGTTTTAGCAGAGAAATATGAGTTTGCAAGAGGTTGGTAGGGTTTTAAGTAAGAAGAAATTAACTTCCACTTCCCAAGGATTACTTCAGATATGAGACATCCGACAATTATGTCCTCTAAATTCGAAGAGAACCAGTGGACCCTACTAACCAAGCAAAAGATTGTACTGGGTTGGTTGGGCATAGATGTAAGGAAGAAAAACCCAAAGCAAAAGGGACAAAATAAAACTATTCTATAAGACGAAAAGCATGTTAAATCAGAGCTCCATTAATGCCAAACTGATCACTTACCTTTGCTCTAGTAAACCCCTTTAGGGAATATGATAAATCAATGAAATGCAGGGTTAAGAACTCTACGTGTCATGTACTTAATCCATGTACATATGACGAAATGCCACTATGAAGAGCTAGTTTGGCTACAGGAAGAGTGAAATCCATGAAAAGGAAAGAAAAGGAGATATGATGAAATATTCAGTACTGATCAACCCAAGAAGGTAGAAGATATGACGAAATGCAAGTCAATGAAGCTTAATATGCCTGCCTGCATGGAGAATGAATTAGTGAACAGAAAAATATTATATTTTATTTTAGAATTTTTCTGTTGAAGGCCTTTGGCAGGATTCATGGTGACTGTTTACCTTTGTATTCACCCCTCTCCATCCGCTTCCGAGTTTCAGTCATTGAGGCAGAGACCCTGTCATAACAGAGATTAAGAAAGATACCAGCCATGAGAAGAATAAGGATAACAACAACAAAAAATGGAAAAAGAACAAACATTTTGTACTCAAGCTTCAAGTTGCAGAAATGGAGAAATTGGACCAAGGGTGGTTGAATGGTAGGGTTTAAAAAGAGAGAGAGAGAGAGAGAGAGAGAGAGAGAGAGAGAGAGAGACGAATCATTGTAATCTCATCTAGGCATAACGTTCAGCCATTACACGACAGTGGAAACAGTTCAAGTACTGTAAAGGCATTTGGTGGAGCAGAAGACCCGGCCACTTGTCGAGCACTGAATGGAAGTCAGCACTGTCACCTAAGCTTTAAAAAAATAGTCGGTATGATCCTCAACTGCACAAGTATAGTGATACCTCTGCTGACCCAATGTAGAGAGTAGATCGATGAATCTTCTCTCTCTTCTCTATGTTCTGTTCCATACGTGGCACTCATACATTGGTGCAGTAGTGTTATTCCCATGCTAGTGCATGCAGTGAAGCTGAAACTTATCAGACGAAAGAGAAAGCAAAAGAATCGTTCTGAACAACAAAACAAAAATTTCTCAGTACTCATTTATTTGTTTCTTCTTATTATTTTGAGGAAGTAAAGCTACCTCTTCTCAGGTCTGCAGGTCTTCTTTCTTTAAAGCAAAAGACAGGTCTTGTTTGTTTTTGAATGTCCTTCTTATAAGTAAACACAGTGTAGATTGGTGGAACTTTGAACTGATGGGGGAGAATGGGAGCTAGGGTTGCATGAGAACATGACAGGTGGAAGAGGTGACCGGATACTTATTCCTTACCAAAAAGTGGACAGACTGAACGGACCCATTACAATTTACAAAGTTCTTTCTGCAACTGGATTTAGGTTGTACGTAGGTTCAGTTGATTAGTTAAATGTAGTCGGAGCATCTATGACAAACAAACCCATTGGCCATTGGCTTTGGCTCGGTGTGATGATTGCATTTGAATTGATCGATTGAATGGTAGAGATATTAAAATAATGGGAGGTAAATTGGAGTACCAGAAGAATCGCTAGCTAACACTTGAAAAGAAGAACAAAAAAATAATAATAAAGAAAGAGAGTCAGATTTCAAGGAAGAGAGAGAAATGAATTTGGATCATCTCGAAGTATAAAAACTCTGTGAAATTCTATCACTATCAATGTAGTGTGTGACCCACCTCTAGAGTGAGTGTTCATGGAACTAGATATATGTTGAATTCAAATCATACATGATCAAATTCAATTTGATCGGTTTGACCATGGCTCAATTCAAGGTCAAAAACAAATTTTTGTTTTTTTTTTTGCTAAAGACGATTGCCTCCTTTGTACTATGCCTAAAAACAAATGCTCCCCAAAAGTTTATGAAGAAGACAAATGTCCCTTTTTGTAATGGAGTTAAAATTAATTTTTTCTTTGATGATTTTACCCCTGAACATTTTCTTACATAAAAATGACTTTTATGTAAAAGTTTTGGTAAGAGTCGATCACCTTTGTAAAGAATTAATTTGCAGCAACCCCACCATTTCTTGGTTTGTTTCAGTGAAAAATCAAATTAACAGAGACCAAGATAACAGAAAATCTTTAACCCATCTACGTTTCTTCTCCAAACAAATAACACAGAACTCTCCAACAGCTATCAAAGAACACAAGATAAAGCAATAGAACCAACAAAGAAGGGCGAAATAGAAAGAAAGGGAAGTCAAGTCGACTCTTTTTTTTTTTTTTTTCCACTTTTTTCTTCTAATTTTAAATTTTAGAGGTTATAGGGAGGAATCGAACATTAATGTGATGAACCTTGAATGACACTGAGAGGGAGGGTGAATCAGTGTGAAAATTTTTTCCCTAAATTTTTCTTGCGGCCTAGTGTTGATGATGAACCAGACTATCATACATACACAAGCGTATGCAAATCTACCTCGCTACTACTTAGTGGCCAGGTCTACTAAATTTGCACACCCATCCTGCAATTCATTCCATGCACTTCACAATGGACAGAAAGGTAAAACAGATAGTGACACAGGGATATTACGTGGTTCACCACCACATTGTGTGATGGCTAGTCCATGGAGTAATGCCCAATGGGCTCTGTATTTACTCAAAACTCAACTTTTAGTCCTTTATAGGACAAAGATATTTACCCTGTAATTTTCCAGCATAAAACTGAGAGGGCAAACAATGTCAAGGTTCAGACTATAACAGCCAGTGCCCAGCACCCACTAAACACAATACAAAATGATAGATTTTGGGACTTATAGTGATGCCCTGCAATGAAATCCAAAACTAGCTAGGCATTCAACATTCTTTTCATCTAAGCTAGTATACAATGGATTCCCAAACTAGATAGACATTCAAATATTTTGACCTACTCTAGCATACGTAGTATTGAATCAGTAAATAACAAGGGAGTTGACAAAATTTCACAACCGAGGCTTTTCAATGTCTAGGGATGTCAGAAGTGTCTCTACCAGCTTAATGAAATCTCCCATAACCATTGATTATTAAAAAACTCAGCATTTCAAGCAATCCTTTGCTCACACATCATCTCTCTCCTCTAGCAGTCCAACAATCACTAAAATACTCAATGAAGCTCCATCAACCTCCCAAAAACAGCATCAATGCTTCATTACAGACATAAATAAGATTGGTGAGTGATTGTATGCCCAAACCAAGCAAGAACAAGCAAACCCTAGCAAAAATCCCTTTCTAAACCCTTGTTCTCCTTCTTTTTCAATTTTCTTAGATTTTCAGTTCTTCCCACGAAGACACAACCAGTCTCAATAGATAGGCTTTTCAAAACAGAGCTTGGAGCAATTTGAACCATTTGATTTGGATATTGGATGGCTGAGTTATGGCCAAAACAGTGTGGGCCAATGAGATCATTTCAAATGGCATCTTTTAGGCCTTATAATGTGGCCGCGAAGCACCATAGCTGCGCCACCACTGACATTTCAGGCACGGTGTCGAGTTAGCATTGGTGGATCAGGGAATCTGGAGCAGCAACCGTTGGATCTAAAGCAAAAAAGCGGGATCTAATATCCGCTGTCGGATTTGGTTAGATCGCTTCAGGCGCGATCAGAGTCATTCACGGCCGTCAGATGGGGATCCGCTCCGCCAGCGCATGATACGCGTGAAGCACTGGATTGGGGAGCCATTTACATGTGACGTAAACTACGAATTTAAGTTGCGTCTGGCCAATAGAAAGCTCTGTGGGAAAACCAAAAAGCCATTTCTGCGATACACTAGATACCCCCTCTTTTTAAGCCGTCTGATAAGAATTTTAGCTGTGTGGCTCATTCTTGACTGCCTATTTCGGATCTCCATCATTTTGTCCTGACGAAAATGCCCCTGCATATATATTGAATGGCCTCTATAACCAGACCCCAAAGGGTTAAACTCATCTCAGGGTCTGATTTCCAGAGAGATTTTCTCTCTCCTATAAATCAGATGAGCATGTAGTGTGCGACCTTGCGGAGGAGGGGAGGGCCATGGCCGTGCCATGCCATGCGCATGGGCGGCAGTGGGCCTACGGGCCTTGCTGCCTTGCGGGCCTGTTGCTGCAAGGCATGCCATGGCACTGCCCATGGCGCCCCAGGGTGCTTGGCTGGCTGCCACTGTAGTGCCGCGACCCTCGGCCAGGCTGGCTGCCATGGTGGCATGCCACCTCGGCATGGTGGGGCCCACCATTAATGTTCTCTCCTCTTTCTCTTTCTTGGTTTATCTCTCTCTTCATTCTCTCTCTTCTGAATATGCCACAACATCATAAACACTGCACATTGCCTGTATCACAACCATATCACCCGAGACACTGTCACATCACCTGTACCACTGCTACATCACCTGTGGGGCCTGCAGACACTCTCTCATCAAATTTGGCCCACTTTGCCCATTTTGCCAACAATTACAATACGAAAGCCAACATGATGAACCAATCAGATTGAAGCACATGGATCGTGTGATTTCTCCAACTTCTCTTATTCTCCTTCCTGTACGAGTCCCAGTATCCATTCTTTCCATTGTTCCTTTTGTACACAGTTCTCTACGTCTCTCTTCTATTAGGTAAGGGGAAATTCGTCTTTCATGTACAGTTTTTCTTATTTCTTTGTCCTGTTCTTATGGTTAGGTTGAATGAAACAGAAGGTTTGTAGATTTGATGTTTTCCTTTGTAATTTGAAGTCTTCGACGTTTGATTTGGAGTAGGAATGACTCGTTACAAGCCAACAATGCGCAAATCCACGGGCGAGTAGGTTCGAAGGAGACAGCTCGGTACGAAGGTATGGTTACCTTGATTTTTATGTTGGATCTTATCTGTGTTAGGGAAAAATCACTCCCATACTTGATCGAACTTATGAGAAGATAACAAGTATATCACAATAAATATTTTCAGTCCTAACAATATGTGCAAATAATGAATATAAATCAACCACACATGAGATACAAGAATTTTAACGTGGAAAAACCTCTTCAAATCGAAGAGTAAAAAAACCACGGGACTCAAAAGCCCAGACTGAAACTTCACTATTATCAAATAGAGGTTACAAAACCTAGTACCAATTCTTCCAATGGGTATACAACCCCAATAGCAACAAGAAGTAAAACTACTACTTGAAGAAACAAAGAGATGCTGAAATTTCACCCAAAGAAACAGAGGCTTCTGTACGGAGCAAATAACTTTACATAGAAAACTCTAATAAAAAATCTGATCGTACAGATTGACGAACTATGTGTCATCTACCTTCTATCCAAAAATCAGCCCAATCGGACCACGAATGACCTCCCGATAGTCTACTTGATTACCATTGCGCAAATCACAAACGCCCAGAAAAACTGCTACTCTCTTTCTCTTCTTCTTATGATGCTAAACCCTAACCCTAATCCGTTTTTGCCCTATTTAAAAGATTAAATACAAGACAAAAAAGAATGGGCTTAAATGGGCTTAAAACACACAAAGGTTTGGGCCTTTATCCACATAGGAAGGGAGCCCAAAAACCCAACAATCTGAAAGTACGTTGTTTGATTTGAATGTTGATTTTTCTTGATCGAAAAAGATTCATCTGGTTGCTAGGGTTCCAAGTCTCTCTTGTGGTTTTCATGTTTTCGTGCGAAACCAATACCGGAGATAACACACCGAAGCAACACAGCAATCCACCTGCAGACGTTGAAAGCCAGTGGACGTTGATTATGTCGAGCTGGTCGCAGACGGATTCTGATCCTCTGTCCGACTCCATTCTCTATAAACTTTGATAGGATGGTCATATTTTTGCCATGTTTATTTGTAAACAACAAATTGATGAGAAGGAAATATAGGCTATGGTGAAGTACCTGTCTTCTGAGAGGAATGTTGGTTATGGTTTTATCATTTATGGCGGTCCAACGGCTGGGTACTCTGTTTCGAAGGCTGTGGAGTTCGATGTGGTGCAGTTTCATGAAGAACTTTGACTATGAAATTAGGTGACAGGAGGAGATTGAAGGCAAAGTCGGAGGAGAGAGCGAGATCGGTAACAGAGGGAGACTTCTCGCGTGGAGTTTCCGAATGTTCTTGAGAGTTGAGACCGAACCGATTGAGCGATGGACCGTCGAAGCCAAAGCCACCGTTTTCCCTTGTAAATGATTAATCTGGTCGTTAAAAAAATTTTGACTTCTCACTGCCACTGCCAGTATCTAATAATATATTCCTAACAGCATAGGTGTAGTTGTATTTTAGTAGTGTTTAGGCATTTGTTTTTTCAAAAAAAAACTTTTTAAGGCATTCGCTTTTTAACATTAGAAGAAGGAAGGTAACTGTTAAACCAACGTCTTCTTTAAATTCAAATTCACAAAGGTTGGTTACATCCACACCTAAAGATAAGGAGACTCAGTCATCTCCTAAAGATAAGGAGACTCAGTCATCTCCTAAAGAATCAAAGTAGTTTGTGTCAATTGAATTTCCCTATAAACAAACACCAAGTAAATAGGATGTAACAGTTGAGGACTTATATTATAAATATACTGCTCCTAACGTATTCAAACGATAAGGGAAGAAAATCAGATTCAGTTGTTTTTTGTTACTTCACATGGTATCAGAGCCTACTGCTCAACGGCACTAATTTTTTTTCCAACGTCTTCTTTACAAAAATGTCTACTAGATCTGTCACTACCGCCACTGTTGCAACCGAATCAACTAATCAGATTTCGCCCTCAAACGTCATTGCACTACTTTCTGTGAAGCTGGGTCGTACCAATTACCTGCTCTGGAAGTCTCAATTCATCCCCATACTACATGCTCATGATCTGTTCGGGTTCATAGATGGAACCAATGTCTGTCCACCAAAGATGATCTCTCCATCTCCACAATCATCTACCACTGAAGTATCTATTCCAAACCCAGCCTACTGCAGCTGGGTCAAACGTGACCAGACGTTACTCAGCTTGATTATCACATCTCTGACTGAAGAAGCTCTCGCTCAAATCATAGGACTCACAACTTCTAAATCTGCTTGGGAAACCCTTGCGAAGGTGTATGCCTCTCAATCCCAGGCTCGCGTCATGCAGCTCAAATATCAACTTTTCCAACTCAAGAAAGGTTTTCTCTCAATGCCTGAATATCTCCAACGCGTCAAGAGTCTCGTTGATAACTTTGCTGCAGCTGCTCACCCAGTTTCTGAATCGGATGTTATACTAAGCATCCTCAGAGGTTTACCTTCTGAATATGAGTCCTTTGCTACTTCCATCACTACCAGATTAGATCCCCTAGCACTTGATGATTTCACCGGCCTTCTGCTAAGTCAAGAACTTCTGAAAGACCAATGGTCTACTCACATGGATCTACCTTCAATTGAAGCTCACAATACAACCAAAAATTCAGGTAACACTGTCTTTTCTCCATCCTACAATCATAGAGGACGTGGAAATAAAGGTTACCGTGGCAGAAATAGTTACAGAGGTAGGGGACCCAATTCCCCACCAGTTCATACCTGTCAAGTCTGTGGACGTCCATATCATAGTGCTGCTAACTGCTACCACAGGTTCAATCAAAACTTTCAAAAGCCCTCTCAAGGACCTGTAGCTAATTCGTCGGCATTCATCGCAGCACCACCAACCTCATTCGATCCAGCCTGGTATACTGACTCCGGTGCCACACATCATATCACTGCTGATGTCGAAAATCTTGTCCACACTCAACCCTACAATGGCAATGATCAAGTTCATGTTGGAAATGGTGCAGGTTTGAACATTTTAAATATTGGACAAAGTCATTTACAGAGTTTTTCACAGAATTTAAAGCTTCATAATGTATTACATGTGCCATCTATCACCAAGAACTTATTATCTGTCAGCAAATTTACTACTGATAACAAAGTATCTGTTGAATTTCATCCAAGCTATTGTTCTGTGAAGGATCTCAAAACGGGGACTACTCTGCTCCAAAGACGAACTGAAGGAGGACTGTATCGCCTTCCACTGTCATCTCATCTACCCAAAAGGAAGTTACCAGAAGCTTACATTGGTGAGAGGGTGCCCCGATCTGTGTGGCATGACAGACTAGGTCATCCCTCCAACAAATGTTTGGATCATTTACTATTTCGGTCAACCTTACCTACTGTGAAGGAATCGTCATCAACTTTTTATGGTTCTTGTCCTCTCGGCAAGGCTCACAAGTTGCCTTTTGCATTACATAAAATTAATTCTCCTCACCCCTTTTACTTAATTCATTCAGACATATGGGGGCCTTCTCCAATGAACTCAATCAATGGTTTCAAGTATTATATTAGTTTCATAGATGATTACAGTCGTTTTACTTGGATTTATCCTATTGTAAGCCGTTCTGAGGCTTTACCAGTTTTTATGCAATTTTATTCTCATGTCATCAATGTTCACAATTGCAAATTGAAATTTTTTCAGTCAGACGGTGCTCAAGAGTACAAATCCTTTGATTCTTTTTTCAGGACAAATGGTATTTCACATTTATATTCTTGTCCACATACTTCTGAGCAAAATGGACGAGCAGAGCGGAAACATCGACATATAGTCAAAATGGGCCTAACTCTCCTGGCTCGAGCCTCATTACCAATGAAATTCTGGTCCAACACCTTTGAAGCAGCTGTATTTTTGATAAACAGGTTACCAACACCTGTTTTGCATAATCGGTCACCATTTTTTGTCTTGTTTCAGAAAGAACCTGACTACAGCGTCCTACGCACATTTGGCTGTGCATGTTACCCGTGGCTTGTCCCATTCAACACCAATAAGCTTCAACTGTGCTCCACATGTTGCATCTTCCTCGGTTATTCAAATAGCCACAAAGGCTACAAATGTTTCGACATGAAGGTAGGCCGTACATACATTTCTAGACACGTCACCTTTAATGAGCATCACTTTCCATATTTAAATCCTCCACCATCACCTCATATTACCCAAAAATTACCATTGATAATCACAAGTGATAATATCATTTCATCTCCACCAATACCCACTCACAACACCATACCCACCACCGAAAACACCACCGCTCCATCCATCTCACATGACCCTCCACCGACACCCGCTATCATTCCCATACCACCACCCACACAACCTCATCCCATGGTGACACGCTCTAGATCTGGTGTGACAAAACCAGTGCAGAAATTGAATCTCCTTACCACGGCTTATCCACTTTCTGCAGCATTTGTAGCAACGCTTCCTGCTAATGAGACCGAACCGAGCTCCTACACCATGGCCAACAAAGATCCGAAATGGAGGAGTGCAATGAGTGAAGAATTTAATGCCCTTATGAAAAATGGCACCTGGAAATTAGTCCCCCCTGAGTCTTCTATGAATCTTGTTGGAAACAAGTGGATCTATCGGATAAAGCGACACTCAAATGGCATCATATCCCGCTACAAGGCACAATTAGTTGCGAAAGGATTTCAACAACGTGAAGGTATTGATAATTTTGATACATTCAGTGCAGTTGTTAAGCCTAAAATCATTCGAACTGTTCTCTCATTGCTATGTCTCACGGGTGGCAACTAAGACAGTTGGACATACAAAATGCCTTCTTAAATGGGTTGCTCACAGAAATAGTTTACATGGCACAACCCCAAGGCTTGTAGATCCCGCTCGTCTGACTCATGTGTGTCACCTCCAAAGATCTCTCTATGGTCTCAAACAGGCTACCCGTGCTTGGTCTCATCGTCTGGCTACATTCTTATTATCTCAAGGGTTCAAAGCTTCACTCACAGACACAACTCTCTATGTTCGGCACCGTCCCCATCAGGTCCTATATGTCTTGGTTTATGTTGACGATATCATCGTCACCGGCAGTACGCATGCGCTCATCAACCAACTCCTCCTTGATCTCAGTAATGAGTTTGCCATTAAGGATTTAGGTGACCTCAATTACTTCTTAGGAGTTGAGGTAATCAACTTTGGCACTACAATTCATTTGTCACAAGCAAAGTATACGTGGGACCTTCTCAGAAAATCTAACATGATTGATGCCAAACCCATGCCAACTCCATGCTCCATGTCCAATCTCACCATCAATAATAGTTCGGCTTTTCCAGATATCACTCTTTACGGGAGTACGGTTGGCGCTCTTCAGTACCTCACACTGACAAGACCTGACATAGTCTTCTCCGTCAACAAGGTCTGCCAGTACATGCATAGTCCAACGGTTGATAATTGGACAACTGTTAAACGCATACTGCGTTATTTGAAGCACACCATCAATCTCGGATTTCGCATTGTTCCCTCACAAACTACTCAACTCACCGCTTTCACTGATGCTGACTGGGCCGGTTCACCTACTGACCATCGCTCCACAAGTGGTTATTGTCTCTATTTAGGGAATAATCTGGTGTCATGGAGCTCTAAGAAACAACGGACTGTTGCAAGGTCGTCCACTGAGGCTAATTACAAAGGCCTTGCAAACACCGCTGCTGAACTGCTATGGCTCCAACAACTGTTGTGTGATCTTGGGGTCCGATCCACACCTCCAATGTTATATTGTGACAACATCGGTGCAACCTACCTTGCGGCAAACCCACTCTTCCATGCTCGGACAAAGCATATTGAAATTGATTACCACTTTGTTCGAGAGCAGGTCGCCAATGGCTCTCTCCACATCCGGTTCGTCCCCAGTTGTGACCAAGTTGCTAACATTTTCACCAAAGGCTTAGCCATGCCACGGTTTACTCAGTTGCGAGACAAGCTCACCATCTGTACCAGACCGCTGAGCTTGCGGGGGGAATGTTAAACCAACGTCTTCTTTAAATTTAAATTCACTAAGGTTGGTTACAGCCGCACCTAAAGATAAGGAGACTCGGTCATCTCCTAAAGATAAGGAGACTCAGTCATCTTCTAAAAAATCAAAGTAGTTTGTGTCAATTGAATTTCCCTGTAAACAAACACCAAGTAAATAGGATGTAACAGTTGAGGACTCTTATATTATAAATATACTGCTC